>JAUMTS010718455.1:0-19151 GCA_032273385.1 Ophiopholis aculeata | reverse complement strand
AAATGTGAATGAGTAGAGACCAGGGATGCGGCATGTAAATATACCAGTAGTGTGATCAAAGTCATTACCAAGATCCAAAGTTTCTGCATCAAATGTTATAGTTTGTGATCCTGTCAGATCGCGTGTCAGTTGGGCAGAAAAGGCAGACATAGCTGGTGGTGTGTAGGAAGTACCAGGTGCACCTTTGTCTCCGGGATGACCTCTGACCCCATCTCTTCCTGAGATTCCAATGATGCCTTGAGGACCCATCTTTCCTGGGGCACCTCTTGGTCCTAAAAGAGAACACATTAAACTCTTTCTAAGTAAAGGGAAGCATTATAAATATCAACAATTTGTTTTGACAAATTCAAGAAAGTAAAGGTTTTACTGCATAAACTTACCTGAGAAATACTATGTACTTTCAAACATGATCATTGTACATTGGTATCTTTAAGTTTAAAAAATAAGACTATTTAAAATGTTTTGTTTGAAGTACCAACCTGATCCAATTCCCCCGTCATCCCCCTTTTGGCCTGGTTCCCCTCGTTGACCTGGTGACCCTTGACCTTGTTCACCTTTTAACCCTTGACCTCCAGGATGACCAGGTATGGCAGGGATGCCTGGGTCGCCCGCTGGACCTGTAAGACCTGTCAAGAGATGAAAAGTTTAAAAAAAAAAAATAATATAAAGTAAAAGCCACCTTTCCTTTTTCATGTCGTACGCAGTGATCATGACCTTGAACTGCTAACAGCTGATGTCACATACTAACAAGCTTTTACAATTGGTCACTGATCACTCAGCAACAGTTGACTGTCAATTCAGCCAGTCAACGGTCAGTGCGTGATACACAGGCGCACATCACCAGAGTGCACCCCCTGATAAAGGAAAGGTGACTCTTATATTAGTTAGGTTATTGGAGTATAAAGGGCACTTTATTTAGAATTAAATAATGTGATGTGATCACTTGTTTGGAATTTTGATTTTGAAAATAGCCAACCTATGGTGTTCAAATTGTTTTTAATCTAATTGTTTTCAGTAGCACCTAGTTTTCTATATCTTGAAAGTTTGATTCTGATACTGTTTGTAGCAAATTGAAGCTCTAACTATATATTTACAATTGAAACACAAATTTATGTTTGCCCGATCAAACAACTTATTTAGCACAAATATCCTTAATACTCAAATAGCTGTTAGTGTTAGTTTAATTCAACACTTGATTTCAATTTGATGTCCTAGTTTCTCTGCACAACTGAATTCAAAATTTGAAATGTTTTCCTCCCGAGTGTTTCCAGGTCTCCTGCTAAGGACTTTCTTACATCCTTGTACAGGCAGGTTGGCTGTCCATGAATTAAGAATTGTTCAATTAACGCAAAGCATCGCCAGTGTTCACAAAATACATAACAAACCAATTTGTAAGAAAGGATGCGTTATTGTGTGTAACATATATTTATTGGTGTAACATGCGATACTAAAATTGATTTAATAGATTCAAATTATTATAAAATAACACAAGAACTTCGTAGCCAACTCAAGTTTTGATGAGGAGCACTAAAAAGCATTTTTTATTTTAGTTTTATAAACAAATATTTAAAAAATAAGAGCTTTAGGGTGGGGCGGGCTACATAAATACAACAACTTTGTTTTGGTCTATTTTATTGATGTATGCATTAATTACCAAAAAATGTCATCCACAACATCCTTATCATTTTGTATAAGGTGTGTTTACTACACAAATCAAAATGGATAAATGAAAATGTACGCAAAGTAATTCACATGTTTGTGTTAAATTTCTATTCCTGATTGATGAACAAGTTTTTACACTTTTATCATACTTGAAAAACGTGTGATTGTTTGCTGCTAGACAAGGTAACTTTCCATTTTTGGACTCAAAACTTTTGCATCCGAGTTAATTTAATAAAGATACATATAGTTAATTTGTAGCATCCCGACCATTGCTTAAAAGCATGAAGTATGAAGTATGTGCACATGTAAGCATAATGTTTTCAAATTAATGGTTCCTAGTACATGCTTTGCTCATGCTTATCAATTTTTGATATCAAAACATGCATTTGACCATTCTTAGCCCCTTTAAAAAAAAAAATTCTGTGTGTGTGTCAATTGCCGTCTGTAACCGCTATACCTGTATACCTAAATAGAGGTAGCGCTTGAGTGTAAATTAAACAGCAGCTAATGATCAGTAGTCAGACGCTCAACAGTTCGAAACATTTGCGCTTCAAGTATAAATTCAGCTTATGATATTCCAAGAACATTCATGTCAGGTTCAAAGACTCAAAATAAAAACTTGGTCCAAAAAGTCTGCAGCCAGATCGAAAATTAAGCGTAAACAAATGAATATCAAACAGACATGTATAGAACTGGCAAAGAAAGTTTTAAACTGCACTCCAAGTATCTGTTACCAACTTTCCTGCTGTTACAAATGGGCTCCAAATGCAGCAAAGAAAGAGGTTGTAGCATGTAAACAAACTAAGGTCTTGAAATATATGGTATCTTAAGTTCAACATTTGTGTGACATAAAGAACTTATTGGGTTTAAGCGTCACAACAAATTTCAGAATCATTTATGTTTCACTAGATTTCGATTCAGGGCTAACCGCATGGTCTTGAAATCCTGTCTGCAGATATATTTACAAGGGAATTATATTGGTATTTTCTTCATATTCTGGGTCCCTGCGACTTTGATATCAATAGGAATCACTCCACTAACCAAAGAAGTAGCTTTATAGGCCAGGGCGGAGCTACGTCATGCCGGTGAAAACAAACATTTGCCGGTGAAAACAAAGTGCGCAAATCAATCAATTAGAATATAAATCCCCTTTCTTATTATAACTACGCATGTGCAGAAATCGAAAATTAGGGATAAAAAAAAAGGTGAACAACAGGTAAACAGCTTTGTTTATCCCTAATTTTTTATATCTGCACATGCGCAGTTAATTGTTCTTTATCATCTTAATTGTATACATAATTATCTCGTTGGACGACAAGTAATGTAAATAAAATGTTTTGTTTGGAAATTATACACTTTTGTTGTGGATGGCTGTCTATAGTTATGACTTATGTTCAAGTGAGAATGCAAAGCATCATGCATGGAATATTTGGTTAAAGGACAAGAAGTCATTTATTTCAACCGGGTTTTCAACCAGGCATGTTGGCCAGAGAATCAGAAAGGAGGAAATCGCCTGAAAAGATGGAGAAAAAAAACCGTAGTAAAATTGAGGTTGAATTGAGGTTGAGGTTTGGTTGAGGTTGAAACTTCAACGTTGAATCAATGTTGATTCAACGTTGAGAGGTGATTATCAGGTTGAGACATCAACATTGAACATAAAGTTGAACAGTTGAATCAACGTTGATTCAATGTTGAAAATTGGTTGAACAAAACTTTCAAATTAAACCAATTCTCAACCATTTCTCAACGTTGAGGAATCAACTTGTCAACGTTGAATCAACGTTGATTCAACGTTGAGAGGTTGATGTGTGCCCACTGAAAAAAAAACACCACGAAATTCACATTCAAGTTGAATAGAGTTTTTTATCCAGTTTAAAAACAAATTTTGCATTTTGGACCCCTATTTTTTTTTTTTTAACCTAGAGTAGTAGAGCGGACATGTTCAATCTTGTATGCAAGCTTTCGACATGTTCGAATGACACCGGTGTGTCATGTGTGTAGTTTTGAATCGCTAGCACACATGCGCATCGTACATTGTGCAATCAACCGTTCAGCAAATTTTAACAAATCTGAAGAAAAAAAACCGCGAAAATCACATTCTTCAACTTCGAGACGAATAGATTTTTTTTTTATCCTCTTTAAAAACAAATTTTGCATTATGGACCCCAATTTATTTTTTGAACCTAGAGCAGGCATGTTCAATCTTGTATGCAAGGTTTTGAATGTCACCGGTGTGTACAGTTTTGAATCGCTAGCGCATTGACATTGTGAAATTACATGTTCGGCAAAATTTAACAAATCTAAAAAAAACCACGCAAAAATCACAGTTTTCAAGATAAACGGAGTTTTGTATCCAGTTTAAAGACAATTATTGCATTTTGGACCCCAATTTAATTTTTGAACCTAGAGCAGGTATGTTCAATCTTGTATGCAAGCTTTCGAATGACATCGGTGTGTAGTTTTGAATCGCTAGCGCATCGTACCTTGTGAAATGAACCGTTCGGCAAAATTTAACAAATCTGAAAAAAACGCGCAAAAATCACAGTTTTCATGATAAATAGAGTTTTGTATCCAGTTTTTAGACAATTTTTGCATTTTGGACCCCAATTTAATTGTTGAACCTAGAGCAGGTATGTTCAATATTGTATGCAAGCTTTCGAATGACACCGGTGTGTAGTTTTGAATCGCTAGCGCATTGACATTGTGAAATTACATGTTCGGCAAAATTTAACAAATCTAAAAAAATATGCGGCTTTCATTTGGGATGAAACAGCAATCGGCATAACCCCCTTCAACCAACAGTTTAAATCTAGTGTTATTACATATTAAAGTACGTAAAGTAGACACATGTGTAGAAAAAAGAAAGATATAGATAAATAAATACAATAACTAAGTAGTTATCAAATATGTATATTAAACTAGTGAAGAAACTGTCCGGTTGAAACTGCTAAATTTAAATAAATAAATAAACAAACAAACAAACAAACAAACAAACAAACAAACAAATAAATAAGAAAAACTTGTAAAAAATCTCATTCACATATTTACTGAGACGATTGTTTTATATTAAATTTGATTTATTTAAAAACCGACTGACTACTCCTGATAGTTACAAAGTGCGCCGCTTCAACATCCGGGATACACATTATTGATCAATTGAATTGGCTCGCAACAACCATTGACGATATCGATATCATTGACTTCACAATCTAATTGGGTTTCAAAACAATAGCTAATTGTTTGATTGACAAGGCGAAAAAGTCGGTCCATAGTCGCTTGTAAAATTGCAACTTTTTTTCTCTTCTGATTACAATTAAAGTGTCTGAATTGGACACTGTCAACAGAGTATGATCCAACTGTGACCCATCCTGATAATTACATTTTAAACTATTTTCTATTCTGTTAAAGGTCACCATGGAAAATTACGAGTTGCACCCAAGAACCAAGCGTCGTAAAATTGCAAATATAGTTGACAATTTGCTAGCTAACCCCAAAATAGAACCAAAAGAAGAAAACGAACCCAACGAGCAAGTGGATGATCTAAGCCATCATGATGATGAGAGCCCACTTGAAGAAGATGAGAGCCCACTTGAAGAAGATGAAATGAATGACAATGACTCATACACGACATGTATCGATAGCTTGGATATACCAAATTTTTTTGATGATGATGGTTTTGATTACCATTACAGCGATGATGATGATGATCATGATGATGATGATGACGATGATAATGATGATGAACCCACCGTTAGACAACAACTTGCCAACTGGGCAACATCTTACAACATTCCCCATGCAGCTTTGTCACCGCTTCTCGCTATTCTCCAGACAGCTGGTATTAATGACCTCCCAAAAGACCCCAGAACATTGTTGGCAACGCCAAGAAACACTGCCTCTAAAAAAGTTGCTGGTGGAGACTACTTCTACTTTGGAGTAGAAGATTCATTGAAATTTAAATTAGAACAATGTCAACAATCAGTCAATGATGAAACACTTAATATGAAAATAAACATTGATGGCATCCCACTGTCAGGTAGTGGCAACGTTAGTCTTTGGCCAATTCTCTGCATCGTCGAAGAAATTGATGACCAGCCTTTTGTCATAGCACTCTTCTCAGGCACTGAAAAACCAACGCCCATTGAGGACTACCTAGAAGACTTCACAACGGAAATGAAAATTTTACAGGATAAAGGTATCACCTACAACGAGAGAAGCTATTCTGTAAAGATACATGCGATTATTTGCGACGCACCGGCAAGGGCCATGTTGAAAAAATGTAAAGGCCACAGTGGCTACCATGCCTGCGAACGTTGCGTGGAAGAAGGCGTTCACTTAAAGAAAAGAATGACGTTTCCTGGACATGATGCCGAACCCCGCACAGATGAATCTTTCAATAGTCAAACAGATGAAAAACACCACACTGGGACATCACCCTTTGAATGCCTTGGAATTGGAATAGTATCTGCCTTCGTTCTTGATTATATGCATTTGATCTGCCTTGGGATGATGCGAAAGCTCATATATTTGTGGATAAAAGGCCCACTCAAATGTAGGCAACAATCATCAGTCCTTAAAAGGATATCCTCTGATCTGATGACCATTAGGAATCAAATTCCAAAAGAATTTGCACGAAAGCCACGTTCCTTACTTGAAATTTCCAGATGGAAAGCAACAGAACTAAGACAGTTTTTGATTTATACCGGGCCAGTTGTTCTTTTAGGCAAACTTCCTAATGTGCTCTACAGACACTTCATGTTACTTTCTGCAGCTATGTATATACTTTTGAGTCCCTCCCTATGTCCTCTTTTCTACGAGTATGCTGGAAAACTACTTCTTACTTTTTTTAAGAATTTCTCTATTTTATATGGCAAAGAATTTTTAGTTTATAACACTCACACTGTTACACATCTTCATGAAGATGCCGGCAGATATGGTTCCCTTGATAGAATATCTGCCTTCCCTTTTGAGAATTATCTGGGAAAATTGAAACGCCTCGTCCGGAGACCACAAGCCCCTGTCCCCCAATTAGTTCGTCGACTAATTGAACAGAGAAAGAATAGAACAAGTCAATCAAGTTCGCCCCAAGAAAAACTTAAAGGTCTACATACATCTGGGCCATTGCCCCCAGGCTATGGAATTTATCAACAGTACGCACAGTATGATGGTGAATCGTTTTTTACCATAAATGAAGGAAACAATTGTTGCGAGGTCAACAGAGACATAGCTGTCATCCAAAACATCATTGTCTCACCCTCAGATGGAAGCATTCATTTTGTGTACAGGAAATTCACCACAAAGGAATCTTTTTTTATAAGTCCACTGGCATCACAAAAATTTGGCATCAACATGGTTAGCATTTTATCAGACAAACTTTTCATTTCGTCGATGGCCGATGTAAACCACAAGATTGTACTGTTAAAATACTCAGAAAAATTTGTTGCCATACCACAGCTACACAAAAACTAGGTGAGCACCCGTTTAAAGGGATATTCACAAATACTGCAGGGAGGGTTACCAGAAACTTGTCACATTTTTGTCTAATTTGATTGCAAAAAAAACCCCAAGAACGTCCACAGCTGAGATGCATCTATACAATTCAATCAAATTGTAACCTTTAAATTGTGCAAAAAAGAAAAGAGCTCTTACTTTTTAACATTTGAGGTAAAGAAAATGAAAGTACACATTTCGACCAAAGCTAAATTGCATCTAGACAATTCAATCGAATTGTGACAGAACAGTTCCATATTAAGGTGGCTTGAACGGATATTCGTGCCTATCAGAAAACCAACTGTAAAAAGAAGTCTGTCAAAGTGATGAACTTGAAACTTTTTTCAGTTGAAGGACATCCTTTTGTGATGACATTTGACAGCTTTCATTATGTTTGAACATTTTCTTATGTAGGCCTATTTCTTTATTTTTTGAAAATTACCTAATTGTTTTCATTCTTGAATTTGTTCTGACAAAAGGGAATGTGCTATGCCATTCAAACTTTAGGAGGCTGTTTGTAATCACAATAGCTAAATCCTCTCGTTGGCTTTTGGCCGCAGTACGGTGTTTAATATTTGAGAAAAGTGATTTTTTAACTTCTAAATTAAGGAACATTTTCAAACACTTAAATAAAAATGTCTAGAAACACTTTAACACCAAAAACCAACGAGAGAATCTTGCAAATTTAGTCAGCTTTCATTTGACACCTTGTTTGTAAAAATTGATGCAGGGGAACCATAAGATTTAAATTCTTAAAGTATTGGCATGCAGTGTTTCTAGAAATAATACACCAAAATCTGGAGAGTACTAACATTACAATTCCCCCTTTCTAGAGCCCCAAATGAAACCACTTCAAACAAAAATTTCATAATCATATATAATTTGTTTGCAACTAAAGAAAACAAACACTAGCTTTCTAGTTAGTCCACAACCACAGAAAAAATATTTTTGTAAAAGGTCTATTTTCACAAATTTGGCAAATTTTATAAACTTGGCACGGTGCCAACATCCATCCCTGTACAAACTCTATGGGAAATTTGAATCACAAAAATTGACATTAACTCAAAAATGCTTTGATGGATTTGGTATGCAAGTTTCTTTCATTATTCCTCACAACTAGTGGGATTTTAAAGAACGACTGTGCGTGACACATTAGCCGTTCAAGCCACCTTAAGTGAAAAATAGTCATTTATTATAAAAGCAGCTTGTATTCCAATTAGCAGCGACTTCGGGGATAAAAAATGATTAAGAGAGGCGTGATTTCTGGTTATTGTCAGTTTTTATTCCAAAATAATTGATTGGAAGATGGGAGATCTTTGGTTATTTTAACTTGTATTCCAATTGGCAGCGATGATAATTAATGTGATTGTGAGTTAATTTAAGAGGGGTGCCAACCTTTAAATTGTGCAAAAAAGAAAAGAGCTCTTACTTTTTTAACATTTGAGGTAAAGAATATATGAAAGTACACATTTTAACCTCAGATTTGGCCAAAAATGCTTATTTTGCAGAAATTCACAAAAAAACAATTATGATTTTCAACTGGGATGTATTTTTATAAAGACATTGTTTTTACTTTGCCTCAAAAAACTTGATATATTCTTTTATTAAATCTTTGTAAATAATGTCTTCTCTTGTGCCTGCAGTTTCATCAATACACATTGCTATTTGTGAAAATCTAAACAATACCATCACAACTTTTAATTTCTACCATTCAATTTAAACAAAACCAACAACTTTTCAGATGCCTTTTAAAATTGTTTCTATCCTTATTCAACATAATTCACATTGAAAAAATTTGTATTTTTTTAATTATCACATGGTTTTGCTTAGTCAATAATGATATAGCATACAGTAAAGTAAACCAGGAGTTTAGTTTCTTAGGGTAGGGGTAACCTTTGATGTCGTAACTTTATAGATTAATTAATTTTGACCTTTTCTCCGTTTTTTTGCTCGTTCTCAAATCACAAAAAAAAAGGGTAAAGAAAACAAAAGAAAAGATAAGAGTTTTGTTCCAAAAGACCTTTAGTCCATCATTTTATTCATTGCATTATATGCGGCCCCGATTCCGAACTAGGGGCTTGGGAACGAATACGTCACAATTGGCGATTGCGCAATCTTCCGAGCCTATCTATACACAAGGAAAGACTGGCCTGTCGAAGCAACCGGCGTGGTCTGAAGCCCATGTATCCCGCCTAACACGCGGGAGGTCCCGGGTTCGAGCCCCGGCCCACGCTACGCGCGATTTTTTTTTTCATCCCTCCTTTCCTTCTTTCTTTAGGAGATAGTCTCTGTAGCACCTTCCCCACACCCGCCTTGCCAGGGTTAGGGTTAAGTGTTATTGTTCATTTCACCATTTATTTGTAGTGTACTCCTATTCATAGACTCTGAAGATATCTTCTATTCCAGACATGTTAAGTTAACATTTTTAATTTACAGAACTATGGCTTATGCAGTTGTAGAATTCAGGGACAGCGACACCTGTAATGTTATACCCATGAGTTGGATGAGAACAGATGAGAAATCTTGCTTTTGGCCAAATGCTGAAGATGGAAACATAACGAAGATGATAAAGTACTTGTTCAAACCAGATAAAGAAAAATGGGAGACATATGCAGTAAGACTGCTAGCAAAAACAGGTATGTACAAAGAAATTGAAATAGCTAAGAATTAAATGCATCTGCACGAACTCTTATAAGTTCTTGTCAATGTCACACAGTGTACATACATGTACATAACTTGGATTATTTTAAACTATTCTGGCCATATGCACACCTCAATTTGATGCAACCAATACGTTTAAGTTTACATATTTTGTATTCCAACAAATCCTTTGTCAAATTTATATGCAATATTATACCGATTTTACCCACTTTTGTACCAAGACACCCCCCTCAATTTCAGCAGAGGGGCTAATGAGAAGGCTCTTCACTATTCATGTAGTACCTGCTAAATATTAACAAAATTTGAAAAAAGTGATTGTGTCTAATCATGTACGTAAATGTTCTATTTTAGATTCATATGAGCAAGCCAAGAAGAAGGAACAAAAGGCAGAATATACTTCCAACTTAGAATCCGAGGATGGCAACAATAACAAAAGAAAAAGCAGGTACAATGTATACACATGTAGTTTAGCTCACTATCAACGAACAGGGATTGCCACTTAAATCTATAGCGTTATAATATTTTTGTATATCTCTTATAACTTTTTTTTATAGGAAATTTAAGTAAGATACTCCTGGGCCTTATTTTTACTGATTATGGTCCCTTATTAAAATAAGACAAGGAGATCCGCGGATCACTTGTGTCAGTAACCCCTCGTTTCGTCCGCTATTGATTCGTCAGTTGCCGATTCGTCCGCTACGATTTGTCAGATGACAGGGTTAGGGTTAGGAGAATCGGCAGCGGACGAAACAAAGTTAAATCCTAGTGTTGCCTATTTTGTCCGTCACAATACAAAAAGTAAAATATGGATACAGAAGTTGTGATTTCACTCTTTGGTTTTCAACTTGTCCTCATATGTAATTTTTGTGTGTCTCAGCCTATATTGAGGTTGTCCTCAGCTTGATAAGGTTGTACTGTGTTCATCTAGCAACATCAATTTATCAAATTGAAATAGAACCAGCATCACTATGATCAACAACAAAAGTATAGCTCTTCTCGACTTGCTATGTCTTGTAATGTTAAAAACAATTATATTTTACAGACCTAACCCCAAGTATGTGGCTTCAACCCCAAGCTATGAGTCAGCTGGTGATATGAGTCAGAGTAGTGAAGACCCTGAGCCTGACCCTGGTTTGGGTCTATCAAAGACACCATCACCACCAATGCAACTAGGTTAGTTACAGATTCACACTGTCAGCCACTATTATTGCTGTTTGTTTTTATTGAAAGCGTAATTGCAGCGTACACGCACAGGTCCTGACGCGGGCGTACACGCAAAGATCAATACACGCTAAGCCGGCCAATCACGGGTGAAGTTCACGGTTGTCAGGCATTGTTGTCAAGGTCAAGATTTTGCAACTGACGCTCATGAATTTGAGTATGCGTTCAATAAATACGTCTGGCAATAATAGTCAGTCACCCAAACAAAAACTCACTTCACCAAATGCATTGACATCAAGATGTGCAACACCTGCTCCACAAAGAATAAAGTCTTATGTCAAACTTGATATACACATTATCCATCATATTTTAATTAATACAAATGTGGTTGAAAACGTAAAGTCTCAAATTCAAACTTTATATAGATCTGGCATTATATTTTCATTGAATTGCTTTTGTGTATTAATTTAAAATCTAGTTTAGAACTCGGCGAAACAAAGTCAGCCAGTGTAGAGTTATTAGAAGATATCTTTGGTTTTTGTGGAGGATGTCAAACAATATTATAACTCACTAAAAAGTATACATTTTATAACCACTGAAATTATATCTTGTTATATTGCTTTTCTGAATCCCTATCGAATTGACCTGTATCACTTTCTATTTTTACCAAACAAATTTAACAATTGTTTATATTGTGAGATAATAACAAATGAATTCTCCTTTGTATTCATTCCTTTACCCAATCTTTAGGACTTGCAAAGAAGAGTTTTAACCAGAGCTCTGCAACTTCTTCTTCTAAGAACTCGGGTATGTATGTATGCTACTTGCTAGAAAATTAGGTCTAGTTTTAAGAACTACGACTTTCAAACAAGTATCTCCATTCCACTCATTCTGAACATTCACTCTTACTGGAAAAGAATTCAATTTTGTGGGTATTTTTTTGTTTGTGTGAATTAGTTTAAAAGATGTTTAAGAAGAAATGAGGTACATCCTAGCGGTACCTCATTTCTTATCATAAATAAATAACCGCATGACATCACAAGCAAGCCAAAGTTTGAAGAAAAGTAACTATTTTTCCTTACTTTGTCAAAAATGTAACATGTATTTTTAAAAAAATATGGAAAAGTTTGAAAACTTAATAACAGATATTGTACATGTGTATGCCAGGATATAAAAATAAAATTACCATGTCACGATAATACAGAAATCAGTGCAGATCTGATTGTGCAATTAAACTGATAATAAAACAGTAATTTCAAATCATCCTTGAAAACACAACTTGTTTGACATGATTCTAATTTATATTTGAAATAAATTGCCTTTAATTTTTTAGATCAAATAATGAGGAAACTCGTTACTTTAATAGCAGACATACAGCAGACACAAAAGGAGCACACGGCCATGCTAAATGCCATCATAAAGAGGACTGGACCTCATCATGTGAAGACACAATTTACAGTGCCAGACAACCTCTTCCCTATGAGAGATGTTGAAGGCATAAAAAGGGTGGAGAAGGAGCTAAAGAATTCTCAGTTTAAAGATGACTTGGTAAGTGAATTTGCTACTTCATCTTATATAAACAAACAAAAAATTGGTGAATTTACTGAATTAACTCAATAAATATATGGTCAAAATTAATTTCTGACAAAGCCTGGCCCCCGGGGCCTGGCCATGGCCAAAAGGAGACCCCGGAGTGACGTCACGAGCCGTTGACAACAAATCCAGGTTTGAGGTCAAAATCGTAGTTTTTGTGGTTTTGTCTATTTTCAAATCGGCCAAAATACAACTATTTCTGCAACTTCTAGACGTGACATGGGGCCTCCGACCAGCAAAAAACATCAAGACTCTCCTCTATGTTCATGTGTTCAGCTTCACATAAAATGCAATTTTCGCTGAGTATTTAACCAAGCTAGGCAGCTATTTTGCCGAAATCAGGCAAAACATTTGTCCCGATTTGAGGTCAAAACAAAACGTAAACAACAACAATAACCTCTGCTACAAGTATCTAACTAGTTGTCTGCCATGCCATCTAGCTATGTATGCACCATTTTCATGTGGATGCGAAACCCATTTATATCCCATACATGCTAGGTCCAATAGTACCTCCATTCACTCACTGTGAACTAGACCAGTGGGATACAGACTGGGTTACTATTGGAACTACATTAGTACATACATGCATAATAAACTTGGCTTGAACCACCAAAGAAAAAAAAAATTACATGTAGGTGGATTAGACCAGACTTCAGAGCCAGCAATGCAGTCTGTGTCCCGTGACAGTCGACAGTCTGCCATGCTCATGATGCTTGGCCTGGTGTGGTACTATTCTGCACTGGCGTGCTGTACTGCCCTGGTGAAAGTATCATGGATGGCTATGGGACAACAATCAAAACGCGAACGAATATTACATGAACTTCACGCAGTGTATAGTTCTCCCTTGGCCACCATTGTATCCCAAATATGATGTCAAGGTAACCTGGAATCTATGTATTCTAAAATGTACTTCGTATTTTGTCGCTAAATTGTCAAATTGAATACATTGCCCAAACTAAAAACCCTATTATCATGTGCTTTTAGCCTCCCGCTTTTAGTATCGACAAATTAGAAGGAAAACAAATCACAGAAACAAAAACAGAAGCTGCAGATTGTCAATAACCCCGGGTCAATAACCAAGTTCAAAATATGCCTACCCATGAAATATTAGATTTAAAATATCTTTTCTAAAACCCGTTTTGGACAATTTTATAAATCTTGGATTAAAAATTCTTTCCTAAAAGTTGAAACATACACATAATACTATCTTTATAAAAAAATCAAAAAAATGAAAAAAAAAAAAAAAAGTTATTCTATGGTACCTCCCTTTTATTAATTAGTCAAATCATTTGGGTGTACGAAGCAATTTTGTAAATTGCAGCTGCCTATATGTCGCTTCTGTATCTTTATTATTCTATGCATAATACACTTACCGTCTCAATCACTTCAAAATCCGGGTTTAGCTGGATAAGTCCCCGGGGGATAAGTTGGACCCGAAGTTGGATATCCATGCCTTTGTCACTAAGTTTGGAATGGGATGATCACGAAAATCAAAACATTCCGAGGCCTATTCTCTGCCTACATACTCGGAACCTGACTAACAGACTCCAACCAGGACTCTATGAGATACAAGCTGACGGATAAAAACATTAAAATCCCATCCTCAACCAAGTCACTCACTATTAATCAAGCGATCAAAAGCTTAGGCTACAGAAACCTCTACAAGTGTGTGTTGTGCCCCGATCGTCACAGCCTATTCAAAATGAACTTAACGGTACTATGACCGCGAAAAATTACTTTTTAAAATCCACGGACCTCAAGTTAACGCGTACACGGTGCGCCGTGTACATGTACACTCAAGAGTGGTTCACCGCGTGCCGGACCTGCAGCTGTGCGAGCTAGCCTATCACACCGTCGGCCGATAACAATCGAACAAAAGAAAAACGACAGAGCGTGTGGAAGAGGCAAAAGCCATACTGACCAAGTCCAACTCAAAAAATGACAAGTTATTTATTTTAGTATTCACAAAAGAGACTAAATTAAGTCCAGGAATATATCGTGGAATAGGTTAACTGCATGGACTTCATTTTTTCTACTGCTGTCCAAAATATCGTTTGTGTAGTTTAAAATGATATTTCCATAAAAAAAATTACTAAATAGCGAAATTCAGTTTCATGATTATTTTTGTTAACATTCTCATAATATATACACACGTACACGGAAAAAAAAATAAAGGTTCTGTGCAGATAACCGGTTAACCTAGTCCACAATTTATTCCTGGACTAAATTTAGTCTTCTTTTGTGAATACGGGCCATCCAATGAATTTTTGTTTGTCTTCTTTTACCCATCCCCTCCCTGGCACAAGCTTCCTAGAGTCCCGGACGGTAATTTCTTTTTGCAACCTTAATGGGCCGTAAGTCCAATATATTAGGGTTAGGGTTAGAGCCCATTAAGGTTGTAAAAAGTAAATACGCGTCCCGGACCTAGAGAGATGTTTATCTTTTTCAAAAACTATTTATCGTGTTGTGGGCGTGTTGTTTTATCTTTTAGACCAACTATCTTGGAGATATGGGTGGAAAGGATGTGGACAGAATAACATCAAGAATAATGACAATGTTAATGAGCAACGATCTTGCAATAAGGACCAACTTGACAGGAAGAAATGATAAGATACAGTTTGGTAACACATGCATCGTGGAGACAGTGTATAGTAAGTATATCATTAATATGGGTCAAGGTTCCAAACAGTCAAACGCGTTTCTCATCTGGTGGAAGGTCACACAAGATGGTGGATGTGTTTTCTTGAGCTCTCGAAAAGCAAGAAGAAATTGAAGAAAGAAGTGGACTGGATACGGTTTGTGGGAGTAAATTTAAGGCTAATTAAGCATAATAAGACCCCATATCTCATATACAATGAAAACCAGAGGTAAATCTACTAGTACTAGCGAGGATGCCGGTGGATTGAAAACATCACCAGCGGTCAGACGGAAAATCCAAGATGGCCTATCGCTAGATAAGACTGATGATGCAAGCAATCGTAATGTATCATGTAGACCTAAGGAAGGGGTAAAGAAACTTGTAATTACTGACTGCAATCTATGTGCTGAAGAAATAAATGATGACATCCAGAAAGCAGTTATGTGTCAGAAATGTAGTCAATGGTCCCATCAAGCATGTGCAAACTTAAACAATCAAGAAATGAAAGCATTAGAAAAGGGAAGATTGAACATAATGTGGTTCTGTAACAATTGCACAGCTGATGTAGTTAAGATCTTAAAGGGCATACCAACTCAAGCCCACGTTAGGAACCCCGACAACATAAATTTGACCGAGGTTGTGACTAAGCTTGATAAAGTTGCAGAGACAATGCACAAGATGGTAGATTTGATGAACAAACGAGAAGACAACTTCAGTAATGTCGTAGAAGACAAAGTTATCCAATACATGGACGAGCAAAAGGAAAGAGAAAAGAGAGGCTGTAATCTGATTCTACATAACATCCCAGAGTCAAACAGTGAAGATACAGACGAGAGAAAGCAACATGATTCATCCAAGGTTGAAGAAGGTTTAGAATACCTAGAGATTAATAGCTCCCAAGATATTGAAGCACTGAAACCAATAAGACTAGGAAGAAAGACAGATAATGATAAACCAAGACTCCTTAGAGTTACCGTAGAGAACACAGGGATTAAGCAAGATGCCTTATCCAAAGCAAGAAGTCTCAGAAACAGTAGACATAGTAACTTATCCAACATCTACATCTCACCTGATTTAACACCAAAGGATAGAGAAATTAACAAGAAGCTACGAGACGCACTCCGAATTCGTAGAGACAATGGGGACAACGTGATAATTAGAATTGGGAAGATCGTTGAAGCCAAAAGTTCTTTTCGTAGGGGATGGAGAGAAACCGCCAGCTTGCCAGGAGCAACCGCTGGGCACGGGACAGAAACCTAACTCTAGCTTCAGAAATTTTAGCACCAATGCACCAGCACGTCGCACTTGCACAGAGTCCCTGCAGACGTCAAGAAGACTTTCTGCGGAGAAGGAAAAAGGACAATTATTTTGAAAAACAGAAGCCAAGTGAGCATTCTGATAGTACCAGTCTCCACGACAATTTGGTGACCAGGACAGGGGTGTGAGTGACCTCTTTTGAAAAAAGAGGAACTTTGTTAAAAAAGAGGAAAAACATTGAAAAATGCTAAAAATGGGCTGAAAATGAAAGAAAAAGCTAAAATTTTGCCTTCAAAATTTTTCTAAAAAAGAGGAAATCAGCTTAAAAGAGGAGATTTCACACCCCTGCCAGGAGTCACAATGTTTCGCAGCCCCGGCAGACGCAAGAAAAGCCATCTGAAATTAAAAGGGTACCTGCAAGTATTTCTGCACATAGCACGACCAGCACCAACACATCGCAGATGCAAAGGAATCCATCTGCTAAAAAAGACAATGTAGATAGAACTAAGCCAAGATACTTCATTAACTGTTATTATACCAACGCAGCAAGTATAATGAACAAAAGAGCTGAATTTCTCAGCACAGTGGACTTATGGAAGCCAAAGTTCATAGGTGTCACCGAGTCTTGGTGTGACAACTAAGTTCTCGATGGAGAGATTGCAATTGATGGTTACGCACTTTACAGACAAGATAAAAAATCATCTGTTAGTTCAATAGGTGGTGTGTTACTCTACGTACATGAATCTCTTCAAGCAACACCGTGTCAACAATTAAATGATCTTGGATTTGAAAGTTCTTTGTGGTGTGAAGTGAAACTAAATGATGTTGATGAGCTACTGGTTGGAGTGTGTTACCGCAGTCCCAGTAGCACCAATGACAACAATGAAAAACTTCTTGAATTACTGCGCAAAACAGAAGAGAAGAAAAGAAGCCATATTTTGATATTTGGTGACTTTAATTTTCGTGAGATAAATTGGAAGGAGAGTCAAGTTAAAGCTGGTGAAGACCACCCAGCTAGCAGATTCTATGAGACAATACAAGACTTGTACCTGATACAACAGGATTTAACAAGATTTAGAGAAGGACAAAAACCATCAACTATTGATCTCATTTTCACAAATGAGGAGTTTATGTTAGAGAACTTGAACGACATGGCACCAATTGGAAAAAGTGATCATGTTATCCTCACTTGGACATATGTGTGTAAGTCAGACATTAAAACCAGAGTTGATGAGTTAGGAGGAAGATTAAACTTCAGAAAAGGGGAGTACAGCAAGATGAAAGAAAACTTTAAGAATGTTGAGTGGGAGAAAGAAATGGAAGTTCTTAACTGTGATGAAGCATGGCAGTTCTTAAAGAAGACATATGAGCAGGAAGTAGATAAGCATGTACCAGTGAAGAAGCAGAAGAAAAAAGACAAACCGCCATGGATGAGCTCGCATGTGAAGAAATCTGTTAAAAAGAAGCACAGTTTGTACCAGAGGTATAGGAAGTCAAACGTATACAAGGACTATGAAGAATACAAAAGACAAAGCAACACGACGAGACGTGTTGTAAGACAAGCACAAGCCAAGCATGAAGAGAGACTCATGAAGGAGTTCAAACTTAAACCCAAAGCCTTTTATGGCTATGTAAGACAGAAACAAAAAGTCAAAGTTGGAGTGTCTCAATTAGTTAAGGAAGACGGGACTTTAACAAACACTGACGAGGAAGCTGCAGAACAGCTTTTAAACTTTTTCCAGTCAGTGTATACACATGAGCCAGATGGAGATATCCCTACTTTGCCCAAGAGACTTGATGACACTAAACAAGACATTGTGTTTACTATTGACAATGTAAAAGAAAAACTAGACAAATTGAAGGTTGACAAATGCCCAGGCCCAGACAAGATACACCCCATGGTTCTCAAAGAATGCAGTGCAGAGTTGGCTGAACCATTCTACCTGATTTTCAGGAAGTCATTAGATACCGGGACTCTACCAAAAGATTGGAAAACGGCCAGAGTGACACCAATTTTTAAGAAAGGGTCTAGGACCAAAATTGGGAAATTATAGACCAGTCAGTTTGACGTGCATTCCATGCAAAATCATGGAGTCCCTTATCAAAGACTGTATCTCTGATTTTGTTGAGCATCATGAACTACTATCAGACAAACAACATGGATTCTCAAAAGGAAAGTCATGTCTCACGAATTTATTAGAAACACTGGAAGTCGTCACAAGTGATCTCGACAGAGGCAGTGGAGTTGACATAATTTTCCTTGATTACCAGAAAGCGTTTGATTCTGTCCCGCACAAGAGACTGATACAGAAACTACAGGCCTACGGTATTTGCGGAAAGATAGTTAATTGGATTGAGAACTTCCTGGTTGGAAGGACACAAGTTGTGACAGTAAGAGGTGCAGAGTCTAAGCATGCAGATGTGGCAAGCGGAGTACCCCAAGGATCAGTCTTAGGGCCGCTGCTGTTTATACTATATATAAATGATCTGCCAGAGATAGTGAAATCAAAGGTCCAAATGTTTGCGGACGACACAAAGATGTTCAACACCATTAACAAGCCTGAAGAATCATGTAAAATACAAAATGATATTGATGCACTTCTTGAATGGTCACAGAAATGGCTTCTCAAATTCAATGCTGACAAATGCAAGACCATGCACCTGGGGAACAGCAACCCGAAATGTGAAT
>JAUMTS010718344.1:0-12221 GCA_032273385.1 Ophiopholis aculeata | reverse complement strand
AAAAAAATAAAAAAAAAATTCTGAAAAATGTCAACAAAAAAAACCCCACGGAAAAACAGCAATTTTAAAGCTATGCGCGCGGGAAGCTGAGACAAACCTTTTTTTTTCCTTTGGTCTTACTGAAATTATATGTGATTAGATCAAGTAAAATGACATGATGAGTTTAAAGTCGGTCCAATTCAATTTTCACTTATATCCTTGCTTGTATGCATCATTTCAAATGCTTCATTTTGTAGAAAACTCCATTGAAATTGGAAATTGGTTCCAAAGATAGTGAGCAATTGAATGGATCCAAAAACAATAAGAAACAAAAGACATAATTTCCTTTATTTGGCTGTATCTTAAATCAATATTTTCTGAGTTCCGACATATTTTGCTTGATTATATCCGGTATCATATCACATACATGTATACCTGCAGGGAAATTACAACATACATACTCTACATCAAATATTAGCAGCACTTTCGTAATAGTAGGCTGAAGTCGGTAACAATCGTAATATCAAAGAACATTTTGAAAAAGTTTTATTCCTATTCAAAATATTCCTATTATGAATTTTAATAAGGCTTATAAAAATCACTGGCCTTTCGGTAATGTGCCATCATTTACGGTGTCAAGGACATTATACAATTGTATATGGAATTATTTATCTTGGAGTTCTTTACTTCTATGAAAGGTGATATGCTTTATGACATAAAAGTTCAGGTTTGATATTGTTGAATACTTAAAGAATGCTTAAATTCAATGATGAATATGATATGGCCTATCACATCTTATCTTATATTTGCTTTAAAATAACAACTTGATATCAACAAAGATTTTGTAAAGTCCTTGTGTAATCGATCTGTGAAGTTTCATATAACATGGTGATTCTAGTAAGTTTCAAATGATTCAAAGTTGATTCCGCATGATCTGGACACATGTATGCATTATTCAATGTACATGAGAAGAAGAATGAAAGTTAGGAAATATCTTCTCCAAATTGAACACAATAATTCAATGTGCTGTTAAAACTGTTTAAATTGAGATTTTTTTCTTTTATTAAATGTGTCATTTGAAAACAATTCTAGGACACTTTAAACCAGTTATCTTTACTTGTCCCCACGTAGGGACTTCTACTTTTATCAAATATACGGCAAAGTAGGCACACTTTTTGAAGGACCAATGTTGAGCAACCAATAAGATCTGATTAGTAATGTTGATCCCGTAATGTATGTGATCAACGTAATAGAAAACAAATAAAAAGGGAAAAAAAGATTAAAAAGAATTCCACTGTCTAAAAGAAAGCATCGCAACATAGTTTAGTTTAGGCCATTCATGTTAAATATTTAGACCTTCTCATTTAATGTTATTCATCTCATTTTTTTTCACAGAATAACCGTTCCCATGAATTCTTATTGAAACAAACGAGCTACACCCCTTTTTTTGCCATGGTCTCTACCCCAGCCTGTCATTCACCGTTTGATTCAGCACCACAATACATGAAAGAATTTGCAGATAAAAAGGCTCCGCGAGATCCTAGCTTCAATATGGCAGGAAAGGTAGGTCAATCCTAAAAAAAGTAAAAGAAATTCAAGAAAAATAAAAATAAAAAAAAAGGGAACAAATCTTAACCAAAAACACAAGTGTGATTTGAGTGTTTTATATTCTATTGAAAATTATAGATTTAGCTCAAGTACTGGAAAAACAAGATTTTTCATGTAGATTCATGTTGATTTTTTTCCACACATTTAACCTGACAAAATCAAAATTGTCCATTCACAAGCTGTGAATAATGCACTTACACAAAGTCAATGCACTATACCATTTTAGAAATATATATTTTTTTTCAAGGAGTGTATTTTTAGGTACAAATGGATTATCTTGGTATATTACAACTAGCATTTGTGTTGTCCATATTTCTTTTAGCACTGTTCTTCATCCCAATCTGGAATCATTATTGCAAAGCTTATAAATCCTTATTGTTAAGTCTTTTTGAAAGGATATGATTCATCACATAGATTTGTAGTTTGTGTGTGTGGGGTGCATGCAGTCCTGTGTGGGTACAGGGGGTGTTTGTGGGTGTGGGTATGCACTTTATGTTTGTTTGTTAGGTGCTGCGTGTGGTGGTGGTGGTGTTGGTGGTGGTAGTAGGGTGTGTTGTTCACTTGGCGGGGAGTATTAGTATATTGCATAGATTTTCATAAGTGATTGTGTGCTTAGTTTAAGAATTATGACAATAATTTTTAGGAACATGAACAGCAGGGATAGTTTGTTGTGTTTGTGAGTGTAATTATTGTGTTTTTGTGTTATTGTAATTATTATGTTTTATTGTAATTATTATGTTTTAATTAGTTTAAAAGAGGGACTTGAGGAAGTTGTTTTTGAATTTATTGAGTCTTTAATTGTTGAACTATTTACTCATATAAATTATACATTGTTGGAAAGGAAAAGATTTAGATTTTTAGAAAATCCTTTCTTAGCATCAATTTTGACCAAAGATTCCACATTTTTTGAGAAAAAAACCTTTTTGAACCCAATTTGTGTTTACTGTATTGTGTTTCCAATTTTCTTGATGTGTTTTAATGTAATGAAATTAACTGTATTTAAAACAAATTGTCACCAATGCTTTTTAATGTATACCTTGTTCAAATTTGTCTTAAATTCCACATTTTGAAGTGGATGAATAAAGTAATTTAAGCATTTGGTAATGACTGCTGATGAATGTATCCACAAATGAATGAAAGTTTGTTATCACATACTATGATAACCTCGGCCTATATTGATGCAAAATGTGACAAAAATTAGGGCTGGTAAAATATTCTGTGACTGTGACCTGGAAAAGGCTTCAGTGCACATGAATATTTTACCATTTAATAATTTTCACAAGATTTCAATTTTCTAAGAAGTTAAAAATATATTCAGTATCAACATTGCACCTGTGCATCTGTATGTTTGACATTGCTAACCAAAAGGAGTCACATATGCAATTTACAAACTTGACATCTGTACTAGCCATTAAACATAATAAGATGCTCTAGTTTGATCTAAATTCCATTAATACTAGACATCTGGTAATGGAATTATGAGCTGTATCTGTAATATAAGAACACTTTTGTAAATGATAAGAATAATGTCACATATTATCAACAATAATTCCTGATTTCTAGAGCTCACATCTGACTAATATCCACGGATCATGTCACCTAGTTTGTGAAAATCCCCTCCAGCATTAGAATAGTAGGACACAGTGTGATGTTATCTAAGGATGTACACCTCGTAATAATTGGATGAGCAAATGTTTGAGGATATCCGTCATCATCTCATTTGTGTGCAAATTTCATATCGCAATTTGAGACAAATTATCACCAGTGATCATAATTGATTTGAAAATTCAGAATATTATTAATTATTTTGTGCTAACTTTAAAGCACAAATATCAAAGCAAAGGTGTAAAAATTAACACAGGCGCAAACATTCTGCCCGTTCACTTAATACGTGTCCAATGGCATGTTTTGGCCCAGTTGGGTGACAGTGCCCTGGTTTCACACCATAATGCGCAACCACTCACTCTTCAACAGCTGAGCAATGTATCAAGCCTTAATTTATTGCTTGCTACACATACCCATAGCTTAGAAAGAGCCCAAAGGGATGTCCCTAAGGAGCCAGGTATATCATCTGAAAATAACTGATCAGATATGTGATATGTAGTCATTCAAAATGCACTATGGGTCTGTTGATGTCCCAAGGGTGTCAACTCCAGGGCTGTTGTTATTTGTGAGTTTAGTTTTGTGTCATTTTGTTAGTTTTTCAACAATTTGATATTGATAAATATTTAAATATGGATGAGTGAATTTTCATCATTAGATTCCAAATTAATTTCAAACTTTATTTTAGAAATGATTCTCAAAATTCATCGCACCATCCACATGTACAAAATAAATTAGAACCTTGGATTTAAAAAAAGAATGGAAAAAATGATATTCAATTAATTACGGCTGTTATTGTTTCCCCCATTGATGCAGAAAAACACCAAAATCTAAAAAGATTATAGACATTCCATCAACTTTACAAAGCGAATAAAAACTTTTTTGAAAAAAATTGCGTTGAAACTAAATTCCCGCCCCGCAATTCCCGTACAGAAACTACATAACCTGCAAGTATTTACATGTTACTGCATGTAGTTACACGCGACGACAGATGGAGTCAAAAAAGAAGGAAGCGTAACCAGGTGGCATAACATGGATCCATTTTGTGTACCATCAACCCATTTTTGTGTTACACTACAAATTGTCATCATTAGATGGTTGGACAAACTATTGCATTTCCTATTTCCTGACAGAGGGGTTTTATATTTCCTTTTGACTAAGTAGGACAAGTGGTTAAGTCAACGGTTTGCTGACAAAAAGTAGCAAAATGCGCCGAAAAGCACCGATTTTGTTCCGTTATTCAGAGTTTTGCAGTAGGAATGGTTTTACCAATACATAGTCAATGTGGGGTAGTGGATCTTTAATTTAAGTTTTGAACATTATTGAAAACATGTATTATATTATAAAAATGTTGCATCCTTAATCCTTGCAGCTTTAATTTCAATTTTCACCAATTATACAGATTAAATCTCAGCCCTATACAGTAGATAAAGATATGAAAATCGAATTAAGCAAGTAGGAACATGAAATAACATGATGATAATTTATTCATGTTTCTAGAACACCTTCGGGTAATAATGTACTGAGCTGCGCTGCTAAGCCAAAGTTCGATGACTCATTTTTGGTTTGCCTCTTTAGCGACTCATGGGTGCAGAGCCACCAGTGCATTCACAGGCAGTGTCATGCATCATGACATCAGGAACACGTTGTCTCTCCTACTTACACGCAACATGAATCTATTTTCAAATGTACTATTGTAAAAATGTTGCGTTTTAAGAATCACACCTTAATAGATCATTTTTGACAAGCTCTCAAAAATAGATCCAGGCACAAAAATTAGTGTGATAAACAAGTAAAGTAAATAACTCGGATGCATTTTTACACTTTTTCCCCTTTTTTCCATGTTTCCAGGACAAGCATTGGCTGATCAGGCACGCACCAAATCCATTAAGCAACGCATCTCTCACATACATTGATGACACCTTTAGAAAGAGGTTAGTGACTCGCTCTGACCCAGTTTTCCCCTCATCGTCTTTAAAGACACTCCGCTGTACTTATACATTCCTGAAAGGAAGTAGAATTCACTTGTGACTCGCTCTGACCCAGTTTTCAGCGTTATTAAAGGCACTCCTGTGTATTTGTCATTCCTGAAGCAATTTGTGTTATAGAAATTTAATTAAGGACTCATATTGTCCTTATTTTGATGTCTCAAATGGTACACTGGTACACAAGCGCCCTTAAATTTGTCTAAACTTGTTTTTAATCATATGATTGTATTCCATATTGATGTCCTAATATACCCTGTGAAAGGCTAAGCTGCCCTAATTATGTGGTGTGATCGAGCAAAATGAGTCTGAAGTCGGTCAGATTAACTTTTACTTCTAATACTTGATTGTTTGCATCATAGAAAAGGCTACCTGTTGCAGAAAACCCCATTGAAATTGGTCAATTGGTTCGAAAGATAAGAGCATTTGAGTGGTTACAAAAACAATATAAAATAAAAGACATTATTTCCTTTATTTGGTTGTATCTTTTAATCAGCATTTGTGAGTTCTAGCTCATTTTGCTTGATCACATCACATATGCTTGATTACATATTGTCTTAGATAGATCTAAGCATTCAGCAATAATTATGATTATTTTTCTGAAAAAATAATATAGTATGCCTTTAATCTGATAATATGAAACAGACTTTTAATTTTTGTATTTAGTATTATTCTATGGGTTTTCATCATTTGGTAATCCACTTTGTACACAACCCTGGGATTTGTTAATTTTGTCTCTGTTGTTTCTGTGAGCTGTGTACATTCTCAATTTAAAAAAAGGTTACTTGTTTTGTGTACGTGCATAAGGAATAATGTTAAATACTTTTTGGCTTCCGGACCCTTACCATATCTCCACAGGCCTATGTGTTTAAATCAATCATGTTGGGGGGTTGCTATCTTAAATTCCTATTTCTCACCCAAAGACCCCTAGTTTTCAGAAATTTTGCTGAAATAGGCAACATTTTCAAAGTTTCAGGAATTTTGGTTAAACTGTAAAAAATGTGCTAAAAAAACCCCTATATTTGAAAGGCTGTCATCGAAAGACTCCCTTTTTTAGGCAGTTAGTCACCAAAAGCCCCCTTTTTTAGGCAATTTGTCACCAAAGACCCTTACTCTCAAGGTGGC
This sequence comes from Ophiopholis aculeata, assembly GCA_032273385.1. Classification (NCBI taxonomy): domain Eukaryota; kingdom Metazoa; phylum Echinodermata; class Ophiuroidea; order Amphilepidida; family Ophiactidae; genus Ophiopholis; species Ophiopholis aculeata. Next base: position 5,922 of record JAUMTS010718344.1, on the reverse strand, counting down.
TACAGAGCTTGTACGTCACTTTTATATGTGAGTGCCTCCCAGGCTCAAATTGCTGTAAGCTGAATATTCTTTTACAAGTTAAATTCATAGCATATACCTTCATCTACAATTAATTGGTGACAAATTGCAGAGTATCTGTACAGTACATATTACAAAACTGGATGATTTAATAATAATAATAATGAATAATAATGGCGCTTGCAACTTCAACAAATATGATCCTTGCGCAAAACAAGATACAAGCATCAGCAAAAAAATGCATTGAAGAAAATAGTACTAAAACGTATGAGTTTAATCTCTGTTTGAAAATAGCAACAGGTGGAGATGATCTGTTGAACGTAGGTAACAGGTTTGAAAGATTGGTCGTAAACACCTAATGGTCTGTCCTCTAATCTTTATTAGGAGTACCTTCAACTTTTAGAAAACAAAACATCAATTATTTCCACCCATGAGGCGTTTAGTAAAGTACTAACTGGATTGTTGGTTTGAAAGGCAAGACGTAACAATTTTTTTGTGTATCGGTTTTCTCCACAGTATCGGAATAGGAGTTCAGAAAGATGACTGAGGCTATGTTTATAAAAATGACTAAGGCTATGTTGATAAGACACTGATTTTTAGATATGATACCCTCAATACATAGAATAACACCCTAGGATTGATGAATGATTACATGATTTTGAACCATGCCTAAAGGATGAAACTTTTTCTTAGTGTACATTGCACACCTGTTTAATTGAATCCGGTAGAAGATTGTGTATATCAAATGCAACAGGTGTCGTCACCAGAACTATTAGTTCATATGTCTACACCTGGCTGTGTACCTGTGTGTGGAATTGGGCAATATTTGTTGCCAAATATATTTTCACCTGATATTCTGAACAATATGTGGGCTCAAATCACCTTATTCCAAGTTGAGACTTGTAAGCATATCTTACAAAGTATGAAATAATAATGTATCATGAATTTGTAAAAATTCATCAGAGGCAGTTGACACAAATTGATGAAGAAAAAAACTACCACTGTACCGTCATAGTTTGTTTGTCTTTAATTTAACATATGATCATGTTAGTTAGCTCTCATATTCCCCTCTGATTAAATATTAATTTGAAACAAAATGGTTAAAAAAGTAAAGCTGCAATGTATTTATGTATTGTATTTCCGTGGCATGTAACAATACTAAGTGGGCAAATTGTTTACTTCAAAATTATTTCTGTGAGCATAACTTGTTTCATAATTTTTAAGATTAATCCTTACTTATCACAATTATTATTTGAAAGTTTGATTAATCAATTGTTAATTAATTAAACAATCAATTTTATGAAACAGAATTTAAATACACCGGTGTTTGGTAATGATAAATGGTAACTAAATCAAGTGTAAATTGATCTTGCAATTAATCAAAAAACTAAAGAGGTCCTTGATTTACACACATAACATGTTTATTAAAATGTTTTGCAATACTATGAATGCGTGAAGATTCTTATAAAACTATGTGTATGGTCAGATAGTCAAATTTACTCTTCAATTTTCTCTCATATTCTTGTCTTTGTTCATACTTCCACAGGATGTATACAGTTTATCCCCATAACGTTCTGTAGTCAGATTTTTTCAACTCAATTATGTGTTTACTATTAAACAGCAAAATTTATAGCCGGCAAAATTACTTTCTAATTTCTCTAATAAATCAGATATTGATATAATCTATCCATAGCTATGAATATAACTGAAGCTGTCAGTAATTGAATTTTAACATTTCCCTTTCAACTTGTGAATATTTCATTTTATAAATGATGTGCTTTCCGTATCAAACCATCTGGAATCTTAAACTTGATATCTTGCATAAGATGCACTGGTGACTTCTAAATTATGGGAATTACTGAAGATAATAATAATCCATTCATGAGTCAGGATATTAAAAGGCAATTTTTTGCAATGTGGCTGTCTTTGACTCTTTGGTATAATGAATCGTTAGTTCTTATCTCTTTTCACAAGACACTAGAGAGACGTCGGTGTAGGCTGTCAAGAATTATTAATATGAAATCTACACTATTGGCAATTTAATATTGGAATATGATTTATGGATATGATATTATAGACTGGACACATTTGTTAGTTCAAAACTTCTGTAAGACTGATTTTGTTTTTTTCCACAACCACTGTACATTAACTTTGCTGCATTCTTGCTATGCCTCCCTGCAATCTTCAGCTTGGTCATACTCGTAGCCCGTTGTCATACTTCCTTGAGGAATGGGGCATAATATATATACCAGGCCTCAAATTGACTTAATTTAGCCTTTTTAATGAAATATTTTCAAAATATTTGGAATGATCCATTTTATTACCAATTGTTGCATTGAAAATGGGTCATCAATTAGGCCACATAAATTTGATTTTTTTGTTTTGGTTCTCCTCTGTGGGATTTTCAGGAATCAATAAGGGAGGGATTTTAAAATATTTTTAAGTAATGTAAAATTACCATTGTGAGCAGTTTTCATGCTTTTACAGCATGTTGGTGAAATCATTGAGGCAGGTTTTGACAGGTAGGGACCCCTAGATGCCCCCAAAAACATTTCAAAGTGATGAACTATTCCTAAAACACTGTAAGTTAAAAAAAAAACCTTAACAAAATCTGGACTATTCCAAGAAATCGATGCAGGAGGGGGCTAGACCAATTTTATTTGGCCTTATGTTCATCAATCGTCATACCAGAAGCCCCAAAATTAGACCTATTTCAGCATCTCCATATGAAAACAATCCAAAACATTTGCTTAGGGTAGGATTTGTCTTGAGGTAAATTATTTGATTGGGGAAGTTTTTAGAACCAATGGGAATGTTATAAAACAAATTACCCCCTCCCCTTCTGGTTTAAGTCTAGCTACAATTAGCAATGATCTTACTATATTACCTCTTGAGTATTGTTTACAAAGTGTACATTGATATTATATACACATAATTATTATTATTGATATCATATTTATACTACCAATGTTGACCAAAATGAATATCTTTAAAATGCAAAGTTGTGGTTATTTTGGCTGCAGGTGGAGGACTTTGTTGTCTGTAGATGACATGGTGAAGAACATTGTGACAACCTTGGATCAAAAGAAACTCTTAGATGACACATTTATCATTTTTACTTCTGATAATGGCTTCCACTTAGGTAAGATTTAGCCCTGTCAAAAGATTTTAACAAATTCTCAAAGCAAAAATAATTGTTGACTTGAGAGCTTGAGCTCTTTTACTATGTAACAGCATGTAGCTATTTTACTAACTGGTAGTAAATACCTATCTGAGATCACCAAGTGTTGTTTGCTTTGAAGGAGCCGTGCCACTCTGGTCCTTGTTTAGGTTGCTTCTCTTTATCCTTTAATATGAATGCTTTTGAAGATGTCTTTCTTCACCCCTCCCCTAAACTAATCAGGTTATTGTTCAGAATCACAGTAAACTTTGTAGCCCTGGTAGCTGTGCAATTTTACATAATTAGCTTTGTCCTGAATTTTCCAACTCATCCTCATTTTTCTTGAACTAACATTATTACATCAGCAGGAAATACATGGTGTACAGTGTATTCTATTTGTGCTGTAACTTCTTTGTATTATGAAACCAAAAATTGTAAAGGCACATCTCTCTACGGCCATTTAACTTTTCTCTGCACTTTGGCAAATGTGTCAAAAAGAATGTGCATAAACATAGATTTGCAACTCCAAGGACAAGGCTCACCCAATCAAAATATTGAGTTTCAGACGGCGATATCAAGAAATGAATTCAGATATGATGAATAATATTGACTTGCCGTCTCAAATAAAGTTGATAAAGATTTTAAGAGAATGGCATCGATGGTACTGTGCCAGAGCTAAATTCAATTTATATTAAGACAAATTACCTTCATTTATATTTGCCCTCTACTTAAGATTAATAACCTAATTAAACTGCTTCAGTAGAAACAATATATCACTGTAACTCGTTTATCGTATTCAACCGTTGGTTTGCCTCATCTCCGGCAAATAGGCAATACTTTATAGTAACGTAGCATAACCGCTTTTAAATCAATCTTAATTTAATAGTGTACGATTTCAGATAGATACAAATAGCAGTTCTTTTTATAATTAAACATCAAACCAGGTCAATAATGTAGCATCATGTGAGAGAAAAAGGCGACTACAAAGAGCAGAACTAATACTTTTGCGCACATGGACAGTTAGCGAACAGGGAATAATTCCTGTTTAAAGTGTAATTAGTATATCTAGTTCACCTGTTGCTTGGCCTCGTATTGACGATCAAATAGGTAATAAGTAACGATCACGTACTACAACTGCTTTCAAATCGGGTCTAGTTAGATAAAAAACCAGTTCCATTTATATTTATACATAAAAAGGAGGCCATACGTAACATAGAGTAAGGTATTTGTATTTGGCGAGCGAAAAACCCGGAGGGGGGGGGGGGCAGTACCATATAAACAGTCTTGGGTGTACCGTCCCGATTTCGAAAGTAAGGGCCTTTCGGTGAGGCAAAAATCACAGAAAATAGGGGACTTTGGGTGAGAAATGAGATTTAATGAATAAAAGGGGGTCTTTCGGTGACAATATTTACAAAAATGGAGCATTTTTGCCCAGAATTGCACACATTTTCATTTAAAATGTGCATATAAATTCTTATTTTATATACAAATTTGACATTTTGACAAAAAATTGCAAAAACATGGGATCATTGGGTGACAAATGTGACATTATTGATCAGAAATTGCAAAAACAAGGGGTCTTTGGTGACAGAAAATAATTTTTAGGGGCCTTTGGGGGTGACGGGTGAGCCAAAAAGTAGGGCCTTACGACTGTTACATAGCGTACCTTGGAATATGGAAGGGCTTCAACCCGTGTGTGCAAAAGTGCTGTTTTGTATTCGTCTCTTTCTCTCAGTTAATGCTCCGTTTATGCTTGATTTAATATGAGTAGAAGTTCTATTTGTGTCTAGTTGAAACCGTACACCATTTAAATGTATTTTAAAGCAGATGTGCAACGTGTAATCACTACTTATTGCCTATTTGCCGGTCAAAATGAGGCAAAGCAACAGTTGATCTAGATAAAGTATAGAGATAGTTTGTTACTACTAAATCAATTAAATTCGGCTATTTAACTGAAGTAGATGGTAAATATAAACGATGTATATACGATTTATGTGGAATTGCTTTGATAATGAAAGCAATAAACGTGGCCATATTCATATCTGGTTTGTCTATAGTTAAATTTTGATTTAGCTATTGCCAACGAGCAAATAACAACATTGTAGAAGAGGATTTTAAATGTGTACCCTGGACTTCCCTCTTCAGCTCATTTCATAAAACCATTAATGTCGTTCACTTAATGTCTTCATAACTTGATTTTAGATTGAAAGTCAATATTGTTCATCAGATAAATCCATTTCTGCAATCGCCGTCTGAAACCATGGACATAGTTGAAAATTCCATGCTGAAACTACATACTTTGATTTGGTGGACCTTCTCCTGCGGGCTGCAAATCTATATTTTCCCACACTCTCTCTGGCGATAGTATTATCTCCCATGTGCTTTTACTCGATCAAGCCGTTACGACAACATGGCAAAACGGTAATTTTAGCAGGTAAACTAGAATAAGAGTTGTGAAGTGCACATGTTTGAAATAACTACGTTGTTCACACTCTCAGGTAGCGTGGGATGACATAATATTCTAGTGAGGACTGTGTTATTGTAAGAATACTCCATGCGTACCGAATACGATATACAGTGGGTGAGGGAGATAGATAACAACAGTAGGATTCTTCGTTATAAATCATTGACTACAGGTAAATACATAGCCCCTAGATTGCCTAGAATGTATTATTACAGTTCCAAGCTCATCTACCGCATCCGTGTTTTAATAACACAGCTAGCTAGCTATAAATCGTATAAGT
>JAUMTS010718122.1:0-12227 GCA_032273385.1 Ophiopholis aculeata | reverse complement strand
AAAAACGTTCTTTTTCCGTCTTTTTATCTCTTTTTCATGTTCTTCTATCGCCTGGACATCGCATTCGATGATCTTAGGTAAGTACTATGATTCGTCATTTTTAATTACACATTTATTTCTGCCGTATAAAGTTTAAGAGTAGTATGTCGACATGTTAATTTGTTCAGCTAGAACGAACACAGTGTTGTTAAAAACGAGTATTCAACCCCCATCGTTGTTGTGATTGACTAGATTTGTACAGCTTAAACCGGAGAATATACCTTGGGATATTTTTTTCCAATCAATTGCACTGATTCAGTCTACATCCTGAATACCATATCCGAGTCAATGCAACTAGAATGAATGCAAATTAATTCACGACTTTACTAACTGTTTCTAAGAACTTCTTTCTAACCGAGATTCATTATATTTATTATTAAAATAACAAAAACAAATCGGTATTTTTATAGCACCTTTCTAAACTGACCCAAGGGGTTCACATCTAATTTCGCTATCACAGAATACAGTCAGGTGCCTTACAATGCCCACGGCATACTCATACCTTGGACAGCGTTCAATAAACTATAATCCGAACAGCTACCCAATACGCTCGGCTCGACGTAAAAGCAACCTTTGAATTCTTAAATAATTTGCACAGTATTCCATTGCTTAACTTCACGTGTTAGCTAATAGGTTTGTATAAGTTTGATTGGTTTCAGTTGATTCTCATTTCAATGTTTATTATCAAACTGTATTTTCAAACAACAAAGTAATCACGTTTTAAAATTGTATAAACGGTAGTTAAAGCATTTGTGTTTCTCTTGTCCTGGGGCCGAAGCTAACTATTAACATGTGTCTTTTAAATAAGCAAACAATTGTGCTTTGCTTCAGAAAGTTTGTTGTGTATGGCTTGTATCATTTATTTCTGATCCTCACACACATTGATTTAGGTGTTTTGCATTGTCTCACGCCTTCCTTTAGTGAAGCATCTAGGCTGTCTTCAAATATTTCTGATAGAAATATATACATTTTAAAATAAATACAAGGTTTTTATTTATTTAAAGATAAGTTCATTTCAGCAAAATGTGTTATATCATCATAATAGAATAAACAATTTGTATTTAACTACTGTGAAAAGGGATTTTGCTCTGCTATTTCCCGCGAATATTATATGTGACTGTTATATCTGTGTTAATGGTTGATCCGTTTTTTACAATATGTTTTGCTTTGAATTTGTGTTAACATAAATATATTTTGGATGGTATATAAGTTGCATAAAAACGGTTAATGCTTAAAAAAAATGTCATGTTACACAATTTCTGAATATAAAAAGTAGCATTGCAAACGGAATCGATGTCTTAATGGTCTCTATCATAGTGTTCTGGCAGTAGGTGTACTTAAAGCATTTCCTTTTGACGTGGGTGTGAATTTCCGTTGTTATTACAGTGGAATCAATAAGCATACATTAATATGATCTTGAATTGTAATCGAGTTTCCAAGGTATCCGTACATCGGAATATTGAAGGAAATTATGCCTGCTTGTATGTATGTATGTATGTAAGCATCTGTATAGCACAATATTGTTGGTAATAATGACAGACATGATGGAATATATTTTAGGATTCTTATCAAGATAATTGTTTTTATATTTCTGTAAGATGTTGTATAATTATGATTACCAAGACGGTTGTTTACAATCCCCTTAGCGATTTTTCCAGTATCCAAAAAACGCGAATTAAAGTGACCTAAGGCTTCCAGCCAATCTTTTGTACACCCTGTGCGTTCATTTTGGTGAAATTAAATCGAGAATACCATCTTAGTTGGTGTAGGGAAAGTCGTCAAAGTCCCAAGTTAGGGCCGGTTCTCACCTGAGGAAATTACAAATAATTTGTTCGACCAAAAATATTCTAAGTATGGTCCTGAAACTTGTTGCTTATAACACATTTATTACAAACCCGGCATTTAAAACTTTTGTTAGTGCCATATCATAATTCACGTGTTCTCTTTAATAGTTGAAAATTCGCCAAATGTTAGATGTTTAACTAATTTTACGTTACAATTACGTCAAACAGTAATTATTTGTACTTTGTTGGTGCTTTTGGAAAGAAGAGACCCATACCTATAACATTGTTGCTAATAAACATTTCTAACGAATTATTGAAGAGATTCATCAGGACGAAATCTTCTGGCAAAACCGTTGCTACGCAACGGTCAACAGTCGTTGTAACCAAAAGATCGTCAACACATCATTAGTGTTGAGAAAGACAACTGCAAATTGTCGAAACGTACACAGTAAGTGTGTAAATTTGGATTAGATAATATGAACTATTTTATCTCAATTTCTAAGGAATGTTTTTGTCAAGTTCGTAGAGAGTGCTACCCCCTCCCCCTCTGTTAACTGTGTGACCGAAAAACCCTTTGTAAGACGAGAGATAATCATATATGATGGCGCAGGTAAAACATATTATTAGCACATTATATATAACGTGTCATTTCTTCTAAAAACAATACTAATGTTTGCCATTATTAAAACCGATTCAATATCATTTGGAAGTTCAGCACAGTAACAGGTATGATTTTCCTTTAAGAATTGGCATCTGCTAGCTATACGTTAACTTTGTATTAAAGTTCAAAATTAATTCAAACAAAACAATTTGAGCCAACAAAAAAACAAAAAATACCTGGCGTATTTACCTTAGCAGAAATGATAATATTCCACAGAAAATAGGAACAATATGTATTGGAGTGTATAATTGAAGCTTAAATGTAACAATAACAATAAAGACAATGTAATACCTGTATTCGTGTTTCTACCCTATGATACCACTGTAAGTGCAAGAACGAATGTTTTCTTTTACGGATGCATATCTTTATCAGCCTACTATCATCATAACAAGGATCTTTCAAAACGCATGGCGCTCACCAATATAAAGAATACAACATAAGTATTCGCTCATTTAGGGTAGAAAGCAAATTAGATCTGTATGTGTTAATTTTGTCTAATCTTGAAAAGAAATCCCTTGTTGTAAATGCTGTCTCTCAAAATACTGTGCTTAAAAACAAGAACCGAACCGGATATGTCCGCACTGTCAGACCGCTCTATCCATCCGTCTCAATGACGACGTGGTTGCTCAAGTTACAAATGGATCAGCTAGCTGACTCGTGATAAGATGATCCTGATAGGGTTATCAAGTAGTTTTATGATTTGTTAAGGGAGTAAATGGTCAGTCCGCAAGCGCAATGGATTTACGTTATTTGTACCTCAAGCACACATCGTTTTTTTGCGAACTACTTCGAGTAAATATGTTGAGTATGTAAATATATTAATACATGCTAGCATATTGTCCCAATAAATGTTTTAGCCAAAAACAAAACATTTTTTTTTCTCAATCTGTCTGTTTAAAGTTTCGAAAGACTTCATTGAGTCATGCATGAACGCTGGCAGAAGAAGTGCCGATTGTTTTTAGAAAACGCACATCAGTGCACAGTATTAATTAAACAAACACAGTATAAATTAACGTGCGTTGTTTAGTAAGGGATAAGTCACGCAAAACATATTCCAACTGACCAGCATGGGATTAATGGGTGGATCAATAAAGCTGGATTTATACTCGACCCGCAAGCGTTTTGAAACGCCGATCGTGTGCCCGCTGACCACCACCCGCAATTGAATTTACACTCAAACGCTAGCGGGTGAGTCACACGCTCGCGTTTCCAGGCAATAGAAACGCCACGACCCGCTCTCAAAGTTGAACTTTTTTCAACTCGTCTGGAGCGGGTGAGCGTCACGGTGCCAGCGTTTTGGTATCGATCTATCTGTAAGCGAAAAACAGTGCCGTGCGCATGTATGTTGCGTTTCAAAACGCTTGCGGGTCGAGTATAAATTCAGCTTTACGCTCGTAGAGAACAATGATATAACCAACATTTGGATTTTTTTTATGAAAGGGCTCATCTGTAATGAATATGAAACCTTTTATTTGTAATTAGGTCAATAACGTCAAATATTTTTCTATGGATTCTTCATGACGGAGAGATGCCCCTTTAGAATAATATGACTTGGCAACAACAAAATATAGATAATTCCTATAAAAGTGGTGTAGATACAACCTCAAAAACACATCAGAGCATTTGGTGAACATGTCAATGCAAATAAATCTAATGTGAGGTCCATCAAAATTGAGCAAAGTCTTTGAATAATTGTCATACAACATGGAGTTCCTAAGGAGAGTATCGAACAGGTCGAGGTTAACACCAGAAGATATACCTGAATTTGTCATTCCTTCACTTGAAAATTACCGGCGACGACAAAAACAAAATTTCAAATTAAAGAATTATCAAGATGAAGAAAGCCATAACGAACTCAACGAACTTGACAAAACTCCATCAAAAATTGCGCGCAAGTCCAGTTGGAGTAGTTCGGATGCATCACAAAATCACGAAGAAAGTCAAATTCAGGTTTGTAACCCAAATAGTGACGTGACAAATATGACATTGAATCCTATGGACACCACAATAAGTAGCTATGGATTCCCGATGTTGACAAGATCACCCTGTCTGTGCAGCGAAGCTGTCTTTCATAGATGTTCGCTACTTACACTGTCTCGGAGACAATCTTCTATAGGGCCAGATGCGCCGTTGCTTTATCGCGACATGTACGTTGATGACAATTTAAAAAGATATGTTGAAACAGACCATAAATCGCAACTCGAAACCAAACTTTCTCTCTTTAAGACATCAATGGACAATCTGCATCGCATTTCATTTACGACAGATGTTTCATCTGTAAATGTCCTTAACGTAACTGTACTCGAACTTCGGCTACCTTCATTAAAGAAGAATTTCTCCGTGTATGTCAGAATTTGCCTACACACACCTGGTATCATACGAAAACAATGTCAAAGAACCACCCGGCAGATCTGTTCAAGTGATAGTACATGTTGCATTGGGCAATCATTTGATTTCAACCTAAATCATCGGCTAAATCATCGGCTTCTACCAGGAATCTCTACGGACAAAGTGAGACTTTGTTTCAAAGTCTTCTACCAATGTATAAAAGGAGGCAGCCAGTACCTCATTGGAAATGTGTCTGTGCCTTACAACACATTTGTTAGTCGAGACCACCACACAAGAAGTCTTGAAAGACACATCGGAAATAATGTAAGTATTATTAAGAATCTCTGGTTTTATCCTGAGTATTAATAATTAAGAAATCAAGACCATGAGCTATGTAAGTCTCTGCAAATACCAGACTCTAAAAAGGTTACTATTTTGTTTGAAAAAGCTGTCTTTAATTTAAGTGTGATATTCTTTTGTTTTTTTCTTCTTCTCGTTTTGAACTTACAGTTTATCATCGTTTGACATACGCCCACAAATACATTCAATTTTGTTAAAAAGGTTCCCATTGAGCTTACTCGGTGGCAAAGGAAAGATTATTTAAAGGTTCCTTTTAACTAAATAGCATCATAAAGTTTAATATTATTAAAGTCTAGTAAATAGCGTCCCAATAATTGGTTTCATATAGATTTTGCATCAATGACGTAAAAGCAACGTCATTTTTTCTGGTGTAGTTCGCGTAGTTATTATTAGGCCAACATGGCAATATTAATTTTAAAATAGCTTCAATATATATATATCAAGTGTGTATTTTTAGTTTAGATGTGAAATGCTAACTTTCATAACTGAGTTAGAAATATGTGAAGGACGTAAACAAATCTTCTTCGGTCACTGGCACACATGTGTTATGATATTTGAGGGAATTCAACCAATAAGGAAAAACGGTTGTTGCACAATTTACGATCATTAACGCTGTCATTGTGCTAATGATCATAGAGAACTATATATATACACTCTTGGAAAAAAGGTTCCATTAAGCACCTTAAAAGGTGCTAAGGCTTGTTCCGTGGGGAGCACCCTAAATGGTTCTTTCAAGAACCATTAAAGGTCTAAATCACCTACAAAAAACCTTTCTATGCCGTTTCGGAACCCTCGATACACCCGAGAAGCACTGATTAGAACCTTCAAGTTATGTGGTGAAGCACGGTTCAACCAGAACCGTTAATCATTTCAAGTACCCGAGTACTAGTAGTATATAATTTTGATTATGCTTGTTTATAATGATGATGATTTTTTGCAGACCTTTGACATCAGGCTAGTTATTTGCTACAACAAACAAGACAGGAGGATGATAGTCATCGTTGTCAAGCTTAACAACTTGAGGGAGCACTTACTCAAATTCATTTGTAAGTTTAACAACAATCTTAAGGACTGAGCATGTTGAAGAATATTATCTTATGCCAGGGAGGTAAATGAGGAAAATTAACTGGGTGGGCAATTTAATTAATTTTTGGCAAATCCTACCCAGTTAAACATGTTAAACAGTTATTTACCTCTCTGTCTTTTGCCATTTGTATTATTATGATCTCTACACGTTTTAAAAAGTAAAAAAAAAATATTTATTTCCTTACGTTTTACTTATAGTTTACTCTTCATATTGTGTTTTGTACGCTGCGATTACACGAGAATTTAGCGTTTAACCTACATGTGTGATAACGTAATCTTACTAACCGGAATCTTAACTATACCAAGAAATTTGAATGTTTACTTTTGAAGGGACGTAAATAGCCTTTTCATTTCATGGGTGGGGGCTTAGTGCTTACTTTCTGATAGATGGAGCTTAAGTCCCCCTGCCCCCTACAATATGGTAACGCCTTTATACTTTGGACTGATAATTAATGCAATATTTCTCAAACATTGCGTCATCATCATACTACTAAATTCATTTATCATGTTGTACGTTGCTGGATCTTGCTGAGCTAAAAAAAAAACCGTTTCGTTCTTCTTCATCATCATCATCATTATTTTTCGTTCGTCCTTTTCTTCTTCTTACCGTAGATTTCTTTAATAGGTTTATCTTTATAAAGACAAATTAATGATCAATTGATTAATATCCATTGGATTTTTTTTTTCAGTTGCTCGTGTGTCCATCACATTCTTCGATCAAGGTACCATCGTCGATGAGAAGACGACATTTCACAAGAAAAATAACAGCAAACAAGAAATCGTCTTCAAACAAGCTTTTGGTTTTGATGTCACCTCGCATAGCCTTGAGAGATACAATGAACTTACCAACGCTGGACTGGCGGTATCAGTACATGGGCGACATTTGGGTGGTAGGAAGAGGCTCATCGGCAAGTTGCTCCTGTCGCCTGACAGTGATGATGCGGCTGGAGTGAAACACTGGGAAGAGGCTGTCCGTAATCCAAATGTACCCATGATAATTACTCATACAGTTCACAAGCTGATATGACAAAACTTTCCAGAGGATTCCACAGGGTACACCTATACTCCAGCCTCCGATATCTATGCGCCGGTGAATCGTTTGCGCTGATATTAAACCAAGACCAAGTGAAGATAACGTGAAGCATTGTGGGTCGCAGATTAGGGGACTGGAGTATCTGGAGTCTAGGGGTACCCCTGTCATAATATACAGTGTATAGACATTGATCTTATATCATTAATTTTAAAATAGACCTAAAACAGTGACTGTCAAAAACCGTACACAAGTTTTTTCAATTTTATTTCCCCTTGCTTTTGTTCCTGGTTCAATTTCGGAGGGGGGAATTATTTGTGACCCCTTTCATTTACTTCTGTTCACTTAATATTGTCAACTGAGCTTATCATCGATAACTGGTTGTTTTTTATTTTATTGAAGTCCTGCCGTGACCGACCATGTTCAATAAGTAAGCTTGTGCCCTTTATCACTAGTTATGAGGCTCTTATCAGGTTTCATATCTCCCTGGATCATTCCCATTTACTTATAGAGGGTTTTCATGTGACGTCAGTACCCCTAGTTGCCAAGGCGTTGCTAGGCTTGCGGCCATCTTGGTACCCATTTTCCGTATACTAACGCTTGCAATTTGGGTACGTATCGCGTCAAGAAAACCCTCTATAGTTCATTTTCAGTAAAATGTAATTAATTTAGACACTTAACGAAACCTGTATAAATATGCAAAGATGAATGGGTCTTACCAGGCAAATTGACTTTCTTAGGAGTATCTTTCCAATCATTTGGTGGATATTCATCATCTGATGTGTCACGTGATGACGCTAGTGACATGGTTTCCCGATTCTGTCTCTTCTGCCTCGATATATCATCGCTGTCTGAGTCTGAATCACGATCTGCACAAATAAAAATACAATAAAGTTTATGATTCAGTCCCTTTCATTTAATTTCAGTTGTAATAAACCATGAAGTTGTTTCCCTTAACATAATCCATAACACATAGTAATTAAGGAGAACTGTAAAATTCTCTGATTGCTTGCCCTTTGTCTATCGGTCATTAAACTTTTGCAAACATTCTTGTTTTATGTTTCGTTTGGTTATGAGCTGTAATTAGTGTCATGTGGGGTTATGAGCTGTAAATAGAGTCATGAGGATCTAGAAAAGCCAGGTCCTACTTGTTGGACTTAAAGTGATAACAAAATAAATGCTGAAACAAAACATACAAGTAACGGGTAAAACTGACATTTTTCTTTCTTTGGTCCCAAACTGAAGTTGCCCATGCTTAATCTGCTTTTTTTAATAAATTAGCTCAATTTGACAATATAATGGTGCTTCTTTTCTGTATATTTTTTTGCTTGTTAATTTTTCTAGACTCCAGTGGGTTACGACAAACAAAACAAAGCATGAAAATAAATGCGCACAGAAATTACCAGTTTTACAGCTACGAACCCTGCACAAATCCATTCTTTACCATGCTATCTAATTTGATGCCACCATGTCTACCACTATGTTTGCTTTATTCTGACTTTGCCTTCTATATTTACCAACTTTGCTTTGTTAAGACCTCATTTCTACCCCTAAATTTCTGTTTTTATTCATTAATGCATAGTCTCTAAGTCTGCGCTGCTGACATTGAAAGGTTTTTAGCGATTATATATTTAAAATCTATTGAGTGCTATGATATTTGAAGTATTACCAATATGTGAAAAAAGAGGGAAAAAATCACTTTTTTGAAATTTTTTGGTCATTTAAAAAAAAAAAAAAAACAGATAAGATAAAATACTGAGAAAACAGAACCCTAGATTAGTGTCTATACATCTTTTTATTTAGGCATTTTGTACTTAAAATGGCTTTTTTGAAAATATTTGGATCAAAATTGATTTTTTATGATTTTCTCAAAAAAGTTGCCATTCATGTTTACAATTTTGCAAAAAAATAGATTCTCTGAGGCACATTTCTTTTCCAAAAATGTATACTTTATACATACATTGAGTAATAGTTCTAAAATTACAGCACTCAATAAATTTAACAAATTCTAATTCTAACTCAAAATGTTTAAAAAATGTCACATGACTCAAGTCATCAAGGCTTATAATATCCCTTGACTACCGACTTGGGATTAGGATTGGGGTGAGATAAGGTAAGGATTAGGTTAGTTTATGGGTAATGGTATACTGATATTGGCGCTAACCTATTGTCTCCCCCTTGGAAGATCAGTCGACATCTTATTTACATACTCTCTTAAACAAGCCTTTAATCAAGCTCTTACACAAGCTTTTGATATATACAGATACAGGTCGGAAAGGCGGGGCTGATGAACAGAAAGTAGTACTTTAAAATAAATACATGAAAGTATAGTGTGATGGTCATGGAGTCTCACGTAGAATGTACATTGCAGTAATGGTTCGAGTTTAGTCCCATGCTTGAAAATAATCCCATCTCTTTGATTTCCAGAGAAAGTCAGAAATTAAGAATATATATTAGAGAATGAATACAGGTTAAATGTTGACAAGTTTGTTTACAATTTGTCACCCAGAAATGCCAGAAACTGTAAGTTAAATCATTTTGTTTGACTTTTGACAATCAAAAAAGCCATTTAAAATGTTGAAAACTATGTATGTACCTGACTTGATGGTTAAAACACTTTCTTCAGCAGTTTGGTGTGTAATCCATTACAAGACGTTGTACTATGGTAGTGACATCACGCCGTAAGACATTTATTACGGTTAGTGATCAAGTAGTTTTCAAAACTCTTTGCTTAGAAAATATTTGATTATAATCTCATATACCCCCATACTTAAAATGTATCCAACTTTAAACAATTGTGACTATACTCGGTCCATTACTGTCGTTCTTGATGTAGAAAGTGTCTCATGAAAGGAAGTGATAAGAAAAATTCATTATTTAGTAGTGAAAACAAAGAAATCAGTGATGACAAAATACTTCGAAGGTCACATAAAATGTATAAAGACAAGAACCATGTAAAACCAAGAAATACAAAAAATGACAAAATACAGATGTAATTTAATTATTATGGGCAGAACATATATCACTAGTTAGACATGCTGAAATAAAAACATTTATAAATAATAATAATAATAATAATAAAGTAGCATTTAGTGAGCACCTAATCAAAAGTGGTGAAAGTGCTGTACAAAATAGTAAAAATCTCAAGTTACACAACACAAATACAGTACATAAAATAAAGCAGGTAACTGATAATAAAGCTCAATTATAATAGCTGAAAGTAAGTAAATTTTGCTTAAAATAAATTTCCATCAAAAGCATACAATAACATGCTAGAAAGCTGCAAATCATTTATACCATACACTTAAAATAACATTTCACCTGGTCGTGGTTACTTTACTCAAAATAATCACTGAATTAACAAGCAGTGATATAACACAATTTTAAAAGTTTCATATTTGGATAAATCAGGTAAAAATTTCCTTTAGGCCAAAAAAGAAAGAAAGTTTGTCTCAGCTTCCTCAAGCTCAAAACTAAGCAATATTTTTTTTGTTAAACCCTTTTTTTTTAAATTTTTAAATTAAAAACCAAGAAAAAACCGCTTCCATTTAATTTAATATATTAATTTTTTTTAATTTTTTAAATAAAATAAAAAACAAAAAAATCTGGTAAGTGTAAAAAAGTGTTTTTTTATTTGGCCTTACTCAGATTTAACTGAGTCTTCTGCAGATTTGATAGTCATATTGACAGATCTTCAAGACAAAAGATAGAGCAGAGGAAGTTGTAAATACTGTGAAGCATGAAATTGTTATGGCATGGCATTTTCATGAATTATCAATAGTGGCCATTTTCCAAACATTAATTTTGCGATTTCTACATTCTGTACTGGATGGCAGTCATTGAATAAATTTCTGTGTGCATTTTTAATTTCGCAAATTGGATTCCCTTTCGAAATTCGCAAAATTAAAATGCACGCGAAATATCCATTCTTTACAGTAAGACAAAGATATGAGTAGTAAATAATCTGCAGAACAAAGATAAGCGTTTTTGTCAACCACCATACTTTGAATGATAATAGGACATTGATAGGAACATTATTTAATCACATCATAAAATAGTCAGTGGAGTCACAAAAGAGTGAGCAAAAGTTGCACACAAGTGCCATCTACAAATATACATTTGCTTTATACACCGCTTCTTTGAAGACACCATTTTGTCCTTTCCGCAAATCAATACATCAACAATAGGACATTTCTAAGAACCTTAGAAGCTACCTTTAATAATGGATACAATAATTAAGAACATTTGATAAAGTATCTTTCTGAAATAAAGAATGCAAGTCACAGTTTAGTCATATTCAGCCGAAATTCTTCAACCCATGCTACACCCCTTTAAGTGTGTTGCACATATATTGTTAGACTGAGACACAGTGAATAGTTCAGTCTGAGCTCATAGGAATTAATTTCTAGAGGAATAAGTTCAGGGATGTAGCCATGATTCAATTTACTTCTTGCTGTGAGAGAACAATGAAATATTCCTTACCACATCTATGTGAAACCTTGATAACAAGGAAAATACATCTAGATCAATTATGATTACATAGACAATTGCAGGCTTTTTGCTCAGGGAAACAATTGATTCTTTAAGACACTTTTAGAAAATATCAATTACGTTACCCAAAACAAAGTGCATATAAACTTCAAACTGTTTGTATGCTTTGAATATCAGGGCCTATATTCATAAAACCTCACTAGCTTAGTTGGCAACTATCCCGTTGTTTACCAGCTTTTACCTGCCAGGTTAACAATGGTTAAGGGAAAGGGACTTTTAGTTGCCAACTAGAAGCTAACTAGAGATAGTAAAACCTTACTATCTCCAGTTGGCAACTTAACACTTAAGTGCATAAGGGGGGGTCCATTTGTACCCATGATTTCGTTTTTCGCGTCTCCCGTTAGAACGCAAACATATTTTACGCTAATTATTTAGGTAATTGCCTAAC
>JAUMTS010717901.1:0-12228 GCA_032273385.1 Ophiopholis aculeata | reverse complement strand
TTTTTTTTTTCACAATTGTTATGTACCCAACTGGAGATTTCAAAATATGTTTTCCTTTCGTTGGGATGAGCTTGGCGCATCTTTTTTTATCTACAAGAAATGAGTAAAAAATTTTATCGGCTCTTTTTTTGCAAATTTCAAGAATTTTTTTCAAGTCAACTAAAAATATTTGGAATTTTTTACTTTGGTTATATTATTTTTTTATGATAATGTACCACTGCCTTTTTTTAGAAGTTGATCTGAAGACCCTTGAATCACCACATGGTACATTCTTACAGGCACAGACTCTTAATGTGCACTCCTACTAGCCAGAGAATACCAAAACTGTGGATGATGTCATTATTTAAGGTCTGATGTTTGACTTACACTTATGAGGTATCAAAATTTTGATTGAAATTTAAAAACGATGTTAAATTTTGGAAATATGTTAGTTTACCTCCAGATGATGAAAAGGAACAAACGATGTTTTGTAGGATTTGTGATATTCTTCAGAACCCATACTGGTGGCCTGCAAAGAAACAAAACACAAGGGTTAACCCTCGTCTTCTTAAGCCTTTTTCTGTTACACGTCTTCCTGAGGGGGGTTTGGTTGTGATTTTGAACTTGGGACCGCCCAAAGTTATATTGATTGATACCATAGTATAGGGTAGTGTCTCCTCTTTCCATTGATACCAAGATCATGACAAAATGGTTCGCGAACCAGTAGTCTCGCATGTGTTATCGACCGCCTACGTCATTGACCGCCTACATTGTTAATCCTCTACTTTGTTGATCGCCGAATTTATCATCCATCATAATGGAACAATTTGACACCTTAACCTTTGAAATTAAACAAACTTGAAAATTTGACCTTTCTTTTGACCTTTGACCCTAAGGGAAAGGTATGAGTTGACCATTTTGGAAATTTGACCTCAGATGACCTTTTGACCTTGACTGTCCTTGCCCTTGGGTCAAGCACTTTATATGGTCTAAGTTTAATCCATATTGGATCAGAGGTTCATGCATTATGACCTTGACCTCAAATTGACCTTGGATGACCTCGGGTCAACTTTCTGAATAATTTTAAATTTAAGTCAGATGACCTTTTGACCTTGACTGACCTTGCCCTTGGGTCAAGCACTTTCTATGGTCTAAGTTTAATCCATGTGGGGTCAGGGGTTCATGTGTTATGACCTTGACCTAAAATGACCTCGGATGACCTCAGGTCAACTTTTTGAACAATTTTGAAATTGTCCTCAAATGACTTTTTGACCTTGAATGACCTCACCGCACCCCAAAAAAGGCACGTCAAGTGTGCTTATCCCAAACCCCTTCATGTCACCAAGTTTCATTACCATAGCCCTTACGCTTTAGGGCCGTTCCCGAATGAAAACGGAGCAGCCAGCCCCAGCCAAGCTGCGGCATCAGCCAGCTTGCCCCCGCCACAGCCTTTCGCAGCCCATAGCGTTTTACAAAGCCAAACTGTATTTAAATATTATTGAATATTTATGAATTCACACACAGCGATAACGATAATGAGCTATGCTTGGCTACTGGCTGGGAATTTAGCGGCCACTGGAAACTACCGTCACTTGTTGACGGATAAATCAACAGTGGCTGCAAAAGGCTGCATACATTGATGGGCCGGGATGGCTAGGCCTGGCCCGGCTGCCACCTTTCATTCGGGAAGAGCCCTTAGGAGATATACTTAAAATAAGAAATTACGCATAAATTATGCAAATTAGGTACTTAGTATGCATAGTTTGCGTTCAAATTGTACGCAGCGCCAGTTTACCTTAAACCCTACCTGCTCACCAAATAATTGCATGTCTCTTCCTGAAAAATTTTCAGGCGAGACAGAAAAACTATGAAACTAAGCTTCATTTGGAGTCATCTTTCACATTAAATTGAAATCTGAAGTTTCAAAAATAGGACTGTGCACCTTAAAATCTTCAGTAATTTAACATGATGATTACCTCTGATTCCTTCTCTTCATCACTATCAGAACTCTCTGCTTTAGCTTTGCTTTTACCCTTTGCTTTTGTACTGCCTTTTGGTCTTCCTCTTTTCTTTTTGCCAGCAGGCTTCTTCTTTTCTGGTACATATTCCTTAAAAACGTTTAGAAAATGTATCATAACATTATGATAACAAAATATGTTGTACTATTATATCAAATTTTGTTCACATTCTGAGGATTTTTCTTTACTGCTAGACTAAGATATCTCCTGTGGGCAATGGTTCACATTTTTTGTTGGTGAAAATTTGTAAAATGCTTATGGAGCCATTTTAAACCAAGTTGTTTCCAGTTTGGTACCTCTTTTCGTTACGTAATAATGACAGTACGAAAAATAAAAAAAATACAGAAGAATGGATAAATATCATTAAAGCTAACAGTGCCAGAGGGCAAAGGCCAAAAGCTTCATGATATCATTATTCAAAATGCTAATTAAACCGTACAAATTGAGACCAGTCTGAACTTGGTAGTATGTTGCGTTAACGATTCACGGGGTCGTAAAAAATAAAGAAAGAAAAAGTTCCCATTAAAAGACACGAAGGCAGTTATAAAATTACACTATTTTTGGTGACAGAAAGTGGTTACTAAGCTTTACAATCAGAAACCATTTTTTGTTTTGGTACGATGTTCCGTTAAAGATACTCAGGGTGATCAAAAACAACGAAACACATTATAATTTTTAAATATGCGCATCATTTGACGTACATGAAGGTATTTGTCAAAGCTCATCATTCTCCGTTGAATAGATTCATCAGGTTTGTAGTAATTCAATGGAATCATATTTAGTTTGACAAAACCAGTGAATTATTTGGAATATAAACTCACATCATATTTCGTCCTACTCGTCGGAGGACTTCGTCAGATCTGGTCATCTGATCCACTTTCCCGGGGAACTTTCGTCTGATCGATATTCTTAGACTTCTTCCCAGTCGTCAGAAGTGAATCATAGATGTGAATAAGAAAATATGTGCCCTCCTCCCTGTTCATGGTCTTGCTTCCTCTGTTTCTAATCTCCATCGCCTCCCGTATTACTCTAGATCTCCGGTCATGTTCCTTTCCAAGGATTTTGGGGTTGTCCCAATCTTTAACGTGGTTGGCTCGCGCGATGTGATCTGATATCACCGATTGGGTTTGTTCTTTTTCAGATGCCCTCCGTTCCGATCTAGTATATCTTTTCTCACTGACTTTATTAACTTCAGTTCTATGTTCCGAGTAGTGGTGTATTTGGGTGGGTGGGTATGTTAGTAAAAGGCTCCCTCAGTTTTGATCTAAATGGCGTGAAATGCACGGGTAAGGTAGAGGAAAAACCATGGAAGGTTCTAACCTATAAATCGGCAAAATCCGTAAACGAGTTGCTTCAAAAAGTGCAAAAACCCGGTATTTTCGGACCATTTTTGAGCAAAAATATGACGTCAATCGTTACTAGGCAGTGCGTGAGTAAACAAAACGCATCCAAGGACATTGCGCGATGCACGCAATAGCAACGACGCACGGTAAGCGGCAATGCCAGATAAAATACATCACTTATGGCAACGTTGCATCTGGTACTACTAGACTTTAAGTGCTATTTTCATTTCCAGTATGTGACATTCAACTCGATGACTTCATGTTTCTTCTGTCGGCGCATTCTTTAATTTATACAGCAAAAAAATTATCCAGCCACGTCAGGGTAATTTTCTTAGGTAAGACACCATATTAATCAACTTCTGCATATCCATGGCATGCTGTACTGTATGGCTGGATCTCAAGGGATGACTAATTTTCACAAAATCTTAGTTAACGCTGAAGGATAAATGTGGGGTTTACTTTAAAGTGTATTGCAACTATTCTGTTTCTTCCACCTTGCTTGACCGCATGACGATACCTGATATGTGACACTGCACTTTGACCGGTAGAGAAATATTTGTCACAACATTTGAGAAACAAACATTTACCCGTTTTAGTAAACCCTAGAGTAAATTTGAGTATAGCCCTCCATGACTTAAACTGAAGATATTTTTGTTCAAATGTGCCATCATCGGCCCGCGATTGATGCATCCGCCTTTTTTGAGTTGGCTCATTCTTGAATTTATACAGCATCAAATTACTTAGCCATGTCAAGGGAATTTTCTTCGGTAAGACATCATATTCAACTTCTGCGTATGCATGGCATTCTGTACTGTCTGGCTGGTTATCAACGGTGGCTCTAAGATCGGGTTGATGGTTCGACTCAGCATCGCCACTTTCTGTAGGCTGTTATATATATATATAAAAAAAGCATTTTATGTTGATTGATCATTTCTCTCATCGGTCATATAAAGCCTTACATGTTAAAAGGGTTTCCACCATTTTATAAAAACGAAATTTCCTAAGTTTTCGTTGATATTTCCCTGAAAACACTTCGAAATTACATATATCAAATGATGATGGATGGTTGAATACCTTTTAATTCTCTAAAGGGACTGGCCAAATATTGAGTCAATTATATTCCCTCTGTTTTCTTTCTCTCTCTAGAATACCAACTCGTTTCCCTTATTCCAGAATGAATTGACACCCTGGTGTAAGAACAGGCCTTTTGATTTAATGACATTTTGGGGGCATTTTGTCAGCAACTAAAGTAGATGTCACTTTTGTACAAATGGATTTTGACCCTGCGAGTTATAGTATGATTATGCAATATAACATTCACATCTGATTTAGTCGATGAGAAAGTTCCTCTTAAAAGCAATAAGCCTCAGTTTGAGGCCCATGGCAGGCTTTTGATGGTAAAAGCATAGGCCTAATGTCTAACATATTTTCTTCCTCTCCCCTTGTATTGTATATTATAGTATTCCATGAAAAAGTTTCCTCTCCCCTTGTATTATAGTATTCCATGAAAGTGTAAATCTACTAGCTGGCCAAAGGGTGGATATATCTCTGTACATACAGGAAGCAGAACTGGTGGTTGGAATAAGTGGATGAATAATTTTGTTAGTTAGGACCTTGACGTATTGAAGTAGTTGGACTTGGAATGACTTTGACCCAGGAAATGGATAAACTTGGCCTGATATATGTCTAAGAACATATTACATAATGCTGTTATCTTAGGGCAATATGCAGGTTTATTTTTTGAATCTTTGTGGTGTTGATGAAAATGGATAAAGAAGTATAAAAATAAAGCATGGAAAATGGAATCTAACCTTCAATATTAAAAACTATAGGAACTGAAATTTAAAAAGAATTAAAATGAAATGTAAATGTAAATCTAAAATAAAAAATGAAAAGAAATCAAAAATTTAAAACAAACATGAAAGAAAAAAAGGGGGAAAAACTTAAGGAATAAGATTACCATCCCAAGCCAAAGATATAGGCCTAAAGATAAAGGGACACCCAAAGGACTTGATCAAATCTAAAAAGCAATTAGAATCATTATTGAAAACAGGGAAATATGGGAAACATATTTCGGTGTTTAAGACAGGAATTAAAGTGACTCGAGAGGAAAATACAATTTGTTACTCCTTTCAGAGAATTAGAAGGTGATATTTCGAAAACGAAGGTAATATTTCGAAAACGTTAAGCTTTCTTTGCTTGTCAATACATATTCTATTTATCATTTGATATCTGCAATTTCAGAAATTTCTCACGTGGCTATAATTATTGTTTTATTGTTCAATACAATAGTCTTATCTGATTTGGTTTCTGAGAAAATACATCGAAATAGCCAAAAGAATCATAAAATCTATATACAGCAGTGTTTCTACTCATTGTGAAAAAACATGAAAATCTCAGGGAATTTAAGTTACTTAAGAGAAAAAAATACATTTTGTCACTGCTTAGAATGTAATATTTTGAAATTTTATGACTGACTTTGCTGGCCAATGCATATTCCATCACCATTTGATATCTGCTATTTCAGTAATTTTTCATCGAAATAAAATTGCAAATACAGGGAATTTTGCTTTCATAAAATGGTGGGAATCCTGATTTCATATTACGGCCTAAATATTAGCAAGTGATAGAAATTATCAATTAACATATAGTTGCATTTTCACGACGTGGTCATTTTTGGACTATTGGTTGTGTCAAAATTAAAATAATAAACAAACAGAGAAACAGTAATCCTCATTTCTGGGGATGTAGGGGGGGTGTGTGGGTGTGTGTGTGTGTGTGTGTGTGTGTGTGTGTTCGAGTGCGCTATCAAAGCGAGGCCGTGTTTAAGATACACACATACAAAGCGAGGACGTTTGACAAAGCGAGGGTCAAAGCGAGGATTTTGTATGCAAAGCGAGGACTGTTTCTCACAGGGGATCCCCACTCTGTAGGTAGGCTGATTAAACGTGTTTTCAAGCTAACCTCGGTAGTATAGGGGGTAACACACATCCTCACTGTGGGTGTATAAATCGTAAACACTTCCTCGCTTTGTCCCACAGTAAATCTCACTTTGTATGGGCGACCGGGTAGGGGTGTGTGTGTGTAAGGGGGGGGGGGGAGGGGTGGGTTTATTTGTCAGTTTATAACTACAGACCCCTTGACCCTACGTGGATCAAACAAGGACCATAAACAGCACTTGTACCCCAGAGTGTAATGAAGGGGTTCGATCAAGGTCATTTAAGGTTAAAGGTCACCAAAAATTTACCGGTGAGTTGACTCGGGGTCATCTGAGGTCAATGTCAATAAATCGAAATCCCCTCGAGTGTCATGAGGGTTCTGATAAATGTTATCAAAGGTAATTTTGAGATCAAGGCTCAAAAGTAACCAATGAGGTCACATGAAGTCATCCAAGGTCATTATTAGGTCACTTGGATAACTCTTTAACCCTTGTTTGTTTGCCAGTTTATAACTACAGACCCTTTGACGCTACTTGGAACAAACAATGACCCTGGACATCAAATGTACTCCCGAGTATAATGAAGGGGTCTGATCAAGGTCATATAAGGTCAAAGGTCATCAAAATTGACCAGTGAGTAGATACAGGGTCATCAAATACCCCCCCCCTCACCCCCAGCGGGTGTCATGAGAGGTTCTGATAAATGTCATCAAAGATCAGAGGTAATTTAGAGATCAAGGCTCAAAAGTAATCAATGAAGTCATATATATATAGTCATCCAAGGTCATTTTGATCAACCCTTGTTTGCTTGTCAGTTTATAACTACAGACCCCTTCGACGCTACCCAAACAAGGACCCTGGACATCAAATGTACACCAGATTGTAATGAAGGGGTAAGATCAAGGTCGTTTAAGGTGAAAGGTCACAAAATTTGACCACTTAGTAAATACAGGGTCATCAAAGGTCAATGTAAACAACTCATCAATAATGATAATAAGCGTATTTCCAAACTTTGAATTTTGTTGCATCAAAATTGAACAAAGGGTTGAGAAACTGGAGCGATTCAAAGATTTTGATCTGGGGTTAACACTTCAAGCATATCATCGATTGCAATACAACTTAGTATGAAAGTGTCTGTTTTTCTAAAATTAGAAAATGAAGGTCGTAAAGACAAAAGTTTTCAAGTTTTATCTTTTTCAACCCCTTTAAATTTATTTTGCCCACCCTTTTCAATTAGATAATGGACTGGACATTGTGACCTTTGATAGATAGTGCATGTACGATTGGATGTACATTAATCATGTTCATGGTGCAGCGGTTAAATAATAAAGATAAAAACATTCCTTACCATTTGATCATTGGTGCTACGGATTTGGGACTGGTCTCCAAGATCCATGGGGCCAACGTATGGGCTTTTTAGCTGGAAAAGCTTCTTCCTGGCTGAGGGCTAAACATATATAATGTAAAATATGATAATGCAATTATAAAAAAAGTGATTTATATGATTCAGTCTACAGATTAGTCAGGGTTGGTATGTCCTCAGGGAGTGGTTCGCTGGCTTTTTGTGGGGATTTGCTAATTTTTGCATTTTTTGAAGTTAAAGGTTCACTGATATTAAAAACCAATGTTGGCATTTTTTTAATACCGTTATGGCGACCATTTTGGATTTTTCAGAGAAAATTTCTTCCAAAGTAAGGGTGTTAACATGAATAAGATTTTAAAATGGAGCATGTTGCGCAAAATATGATTTTAGGCACAAAAATGGGTTAAAGTGACTTTGAAACGGTATCAAAAACACCAAACGTTCAAAATCAAAATAATTGATGGAAAATGGCTTTGAGGATACCCAGAGTAATATTCCATCACAGATAAGAGCAAGCATGTTTCAAATCGTTCATGGAATCTGTTCTGAGATCCAAGATGACTGCCAAAATGCAATTTTATGCACGAAAATTGTTTAAATTTACTTTAAAACTGTATCAAAATCTATTTTTTTCAGAATGATCAATGGAAAATTGCTTAAAGGGTACTATTAAGAACATTTCTTCACAATAGATGTAAGCATGTTTCATATTCATTATGGAGCCTGTACATGGATTCAAAAATGAACACCAATATACAACTTCATACATTAAAATGGGTTTTAGTGAGATTAAAACTGTATCAAGTACAGCAAATGTTCAAAATAATTGATGTAAAGTAGCATTTAAGGTAACAATAAAAGCATTCCATCCCCAAAAAGGGAATGAGCATGTTTCAAATCCAGTATGGAGCCTGTTCTTTTTATCAGCGGCGCCCGGCGGAATATGTGTCAACAACTCATTTTTAGATAAAAATCATTGCATGGTATATTCTTTTGACATATTAAGTTTTAACGTTTCTGACATTGTGCAAAAATTCCAGGAC
Source organism: Ophiopholis aculeata (assembly GCA_032273385.1). Classification (NCBI taxonomy): domain Eukaryota; kingdom Metazoa; phylum Echinodermata; class Ophiuroidea; order Amphilepidida; family Ophiactidae; genus Ophiopholis; species Ophiopholis aculeata. Next base: position 3,544 of record JAUMTS010717901.1, on the reverse strand, counting down.
TTTTTTGATAAAGTCAATTTTTCAAGGACTTTCAAGGCCTGGAAATTGCAAACTAAAATTCAAGGACTTTTAAGGACCCGTACTAACCCTGATAGAAATAGGGTCGTGGTGAACGCGGAATTGTTCCCGGCAAACAAAAAAACCTCCTAAAACCTTTTAGGATGTTATATATCGCCAGGGACCATTCCATTTTTGATTGATCACATTTGGAGTTTCATATCACACCACAAGATTACCTATGAAATCTGACCAAAAGCAACATACATTTCCAGATATTCTCCTAATAAATTGACCTCTACATAAAAAGTGGTAAAACTGCTTTATTCCAAGTTTATGAGCAACCGTGTATTATCTCACCTTTGTCGATGTCGATGTCCTTGATTTTCCGATCTTCCGTAATTCTCTGATATAAGTATTTGACCCAGACTCTCTGCTCATGGATCTAAAATAAAAATGGCAAATTAATGTATTTACCCTCGTCTAACCAAGGGGACGGGTGGGGTTGCAACTTCTTCGAGTATTTTCCGGGAGTACATAATTTAAAATAATTTAAATTATTTAAATTATTTTAAATTATGTGCGCCAATATTGATGGAGAAAATTAGGGTACTCTGTAAGGTGCGAATATAGGGTGAGCTGTCAAATTTCGAGGTGGAGTGTTGGTAGTTGCAACCTTTTCAAGTTTGGTCTAAGAAATTTAAAGTCGCCATTTAAAAAACATGTATATGCATGCTATTGAGCTGTGAATCAAACGAGTGATATCACACATAAAAAGGTCATTTAACCATACTTTACCCTAACGTTACTCATACTTGGAGGATTCACGTGGCCTAAAATGCTATAATATTCCTCGACATATTAGAACGAGCTCAAATAACACAAAATAAAATACCCTTACATGCGTAAAGTTTGAGGTTAAAGCTCCATAACCTGGCCCGTTATTCATTCTTGGGCAAACATTTGTTATTATGGGTGAGGTGGCGAAATGTTTCCATTCAGGGGCAATGTTTTGTTCCATTCTTTTTTTCAAGAACGGCACAATTCTACTAAAAGATACAATAATGCACCTTTATGGAGAAAACGTACCTAGTTTGCCTCATGTTGTCTGGTCAAGAGAATGTCGACGAATGGAAGTTATCTGTAAGCAGAACATATTAAAAGGTTAGCAATATACAGAGTGATTTTTTTGCCCCAAAGATTGTGTGACACTAGAGAAGGCAAATTGCATTATCATTCAGGAAATTACAAACAGTATTTTAAATCTATATCACCAAATGTGTGTGCTTCTTTAATACTGTTGGCTTGGTGCAACACTGTGCTAGACAATTTCTCAAGTTCATTCTTGCCTTGGGTTTACCACAACTGGAACCAAGAGACATATTTGTGTTAATACCACCAATAATCTTGTTAAGCACAACATACGTGATAAACAGTAACTTTCTACGTAATGATATCATTCAGCAACATCTACTATGGCTTCAATCTTCCTCCTGAGGGGACTCGTCACCTTTGAAGTCAAAATCGAGAAATAATTACTATTTTTAGAATATTCACAGGAGTGTGAAATTGACATTGAGCATCTAAAAAATATATTTCAGTGACCTTCATGTAATTGCCAATATTTACAATAACAACAAAACGTAGATTTTAAAGCCCTCATGAACATTGGGGAGGGGGGCTCAAATGTGACCCACCCACAAAAAGCCTCTTTTTTTGGAAAATTTCAAAGGATCATAATTTAACGCCTACACCTGCTACTGTATGACTTTCACGTCTTTTGAAATAGCGTATTTTAAAGTTAAATACATTAAAATTTGTATTGTATTTCTTGAATTTTGACTACCAACAATACGAATGAAAATAAATGTCGGCATAAATTATTTTGGTGACCCCCTCTGAATGTTCTGAATGTTCTTCTATGGGCATTTCCACGGTAACACGCGTTACACTTTAGCGGCTCCACTTTTATTTACCATCCTCTGGTTGTAATATTAATTTGAAGTTATAATCCATCTTTTGTCTTTTAATACCTAAAACCCTAGGCTTGATCCCTGTGTTCATACAAAGGGGAAAAATCAACTCGTGTGGATGAGGTAGTGCTTCAAACTTCGGTAACACGCGTTTCGCCTGGTCTCTGTTCTCAAACTAACAAGTTTGCAACAAATTTATTTCTACTGTAATCAAGTAATGTCCCAAGGTCTAATTTACAAGAACATTAATAATCATGCAAGTTAATTTTTTTAGTAAATGGTACATGAGTCGGTAACACGCGTTACAATTTGTCCGGCCAAAAAATATTAACATAATACCTTGTTTGTAAACATCAAAGATACAGTACTAAGTTGAAAAGTAGCAATACATTGATATTATCAACTAACAATATCATTTCAGATCATTTCATTAGAACAAAACAGTAAAGGAAGGCATTCATTGGTAATACGCGTTATATTTTGGCCTATCATCCATCTCTATTTTCCATCCCCCATGTTTTAATATTTAGTTGAATATATGTCCATATTTTTGTCTTTAATACCTACAACCTAAGGGTTGATCCCCATGTTAACACAAAGGCAAAGATCAACTCGTTTGAATGAGGTAGTGTTGGCGTTTCGCTCAATGGATTTAGCAAAAAAATATGTTAACTTCATCTCAAATTTGTCCTCAAACAAACAAGTTTGCAAAAAACTCTATTTCTATTGTAATCAATCAATGTTTTTATATCAAATTGAGGTAGATTTAATTCAACTAGAGTCAACTGACTTTCAATTTTTCTCTGAAGCTGGGTTTAATAAGGGCTACAATATGCTCTTTATAATGAACCCGTGGTATTATGGTATAAAAACATGAGGCTGCCCTTAAAGAGTTATATAATGCAGTAATATGTACTGCCCTGGTTTTACTTTGCAATATTGAAAGCTGATTACAGTCTTCCTTTGCTTTTGTGTCCATTGTTTTGAATACGGTAACACGCGTTTCATCGGTAACACGCGTTACAAGTAACACGCGTTACAGTTTTTGATAGCTCACTGTGAAGTACAGGATAAAACTTATATATACTAATTGTTCACTTTTTTTACATGAGGACTTACTAGTAGTAGATAATTTTAATTGGCATCAATAGAAACCAGGTTATTGAGCAAATATGTGGATCGCCATATCGAAAGGTACCTTAATACCGGCATTATAGTACATTACGAGATACGGGCCATTGAAGCTAAGCATAGTCAAAAATCACGTCCAAGGTCGAATTTCTAATTTCATCAGAAAGGTTATCATTAAAGTGTATTCTATCATATTAATCAGGTTCCAACATACAAAACATAAGAAAAATGTATTAAAAACCAAGCTAAAAATCCTTTTTCCATTCAAGATTCACTAAGTACAAAAACTTTAAACTCGATTTTCTCAGAACTATAGGTTATACACCACTAATTCGGCACGGGAACCAGCGAAATTCTTATTTTGGCACTATTTTATGTGGGCCATCCAGAAGAACTGCTTTAAAAACCTTAAAAATGGGCAAGAAATGTGTGCAAAATTGTGG
>JAUMTS010717790.1:0-12232 GCA_032273385.1 Ophiopholis aculeata | reverse complement strand
TGACAGTGAAAAGTAGACCTCGCCAATCTACTGTAAAGTGGATTGCCCCGTATCCAAGTGTAATTGTACAACAAGTATATGTTACTGAGTAACACACACTCTAAGGCTGCCCCTTGCCTATAGGTCATTGATCTGCACAGACCAATTTGGTGTCTAGCGATCGTTTGACGGTTTAGAGGTTATAAAAGGTCGAATTCCAAACAACATCAAATGACAAAAGTAATAGTGTAAATTTGTTGGCCTTGAACAAACATTCAAAAACGTCCACAATGACCTTTTTGTCTGACCGTAAGGGGTCAAAGATCACCAACCTAACTTACGTCGTTCCCTTAAAGGGCACAGTCACTGTCTAGTTCCTTATTTCTTTCTTAAGTTAGGTGTTTTCACCTAACTTATTTTTCTTTCAAGTTTAAAATATTAAAAAAATATCTTCAAAAATGCAAGGTAGCTCGTGATGATGCAACTTGGACAGATGCATGCACACAAATTTCAAGCAACAGGTCTATGGTGGTTTTGACCCCAGAGGTCAACGTTCACGGGTCAAAGGTCAAATTATAAAAATGCTCCGATTGAGCTGAAAGTCAACAGGAATGAACCTTATGACATCGTAAACATGACTGTAACTAAATAAAATTTACTCAAGGTTATCAAGGGGTCATTGAAAGGGTCAAATGTCAAATTAAAAATGCTCCGATTGAGCTGAATTATATGCAATGATCCTTGCGATATTCTTAGTATGACTGTAACAAAAACATTCACTAAAGGTCATTAAGGGGGTCAAATTTCAAATTTTCAAAATGCTCCGATTGAGCTGAAATTGAATCAAAATTATCCTTATGACATTCTAAGCATGGCCTTAACATTATAGAAATTAACTCAAGTAATTAAAGGGGCATTAAGGGGTCAAATTTCAAATGTTAAAAATGATCAAATCAAGCTGAAATTTAACAGGACAGTATGATCCCTACGACACTTTTAGCATGACTGTAACAAAACAAAATCACTACAGGTCATAGGTCATTAAGAGGTTTTAAGGGGGTCAAATTTAAAATTTAAAAATGCTCCGATTAAGCTTTAATTCCACAAAGATGATCCTTATGTCATTCTAAGCAAAACAAAACAAAATTCACTCAAGATCATTAAGGGGTCAAAGATCAAATCAAAATTGCTCCGATTGAGCTCAAATTCAACCATAATGATCCTGATGACATTCTAAGCATGACTTTAACATTAACTCAAGGTAATTAAAGGGTCATTAAGGGAGGGGTCATTATTTACGCCAGGGGGGTGGAGGATTTAAGGGGGGAACGCGATAAAAAAATCTATACAGACAGGGGGAACTTCCGAATTTTTAAAAATCAACTGAGGGGCCATTTTTAAAACGACAAGAGGATCTGAATTTGTTTTCACCAAAAGTTGCGGAATGTAAAGTTGGGCAATTACCTAAATAATTAGCGTAAAATATGTTTGCGTTCTAACGGGAGACGCGAAAAACGAAATCATGGGTCCAAATGGACCCCCCTTATGCACTTAAGTGTTAAGACCTAGTTTCCTTTTTTAAATTTTTCATGTGTGCACAAATTAGATTTTCGCAATGACTCCACAAATTGATTTCATCGTCTCACGGATTGACAAGTCCTTTGATACATATTTAATCATAAGTGTCAAAGCTTCACTTGTATCTAAGAAATTTACTAGCTTCAATTTAATAAAAAGTATTTTGTTATAGAAACATTTTCCAATTAAAAAAGTTTTAAAAAACCTGAGCCAGAGCTGCGTTGAAATTCGTAAGATAATACATTAATACGCTCAACGTATAGTAGACAACCAATTAGAGAGTAGGAGTTCTCAGTTCGCAAAGTTAAATGAAAATCCACAATAAAATTATGGCCTGCGCTTTGAAACCCTAGGAAAAGGCGCATAATAAATGCCGACTATAATAATTATTATATGCACTCCGCGTACTAGTGCTGCGCCAAGCCTGCGTTAGATGCGTTTGATGCGCAAATGTGCGCGAGAGGATTGCATCGACTGATCCATGTTTTTGCCGGGCCAATGTGTATTAACTTTTAAAGTTTATCGGCATTTCAAAACCAGTTTACCTATTATTTATCATGAATATGAGCAAACTATTTTTTCTTAATTCCATGTATGAATCTGGTTAAAAAGTTTACATTTATTTTTGCTCGAGAAATATGACAAATCAATGCACCTGTCCTGAATTTTGGTGCTTGTCCAATGCATCACATCTCCTTTTACTCGCAAAACTAATGCGACTTTATTACCCTATAATTGATGACGTGTTTATGATTCTAGCAAACGTATCAAAATCATGTAAGTTACATAACATAAACATGTTTCTTGCAGACACATATGACAAACATGGTGTTATTAGTCTTTAAAATAGTAACCATGATACAGTTAAACAAATTGGTATGAGATAGTAGCACATTTTGTCGTCTAACACCATTTAAGATATTATGTTTCCAATAGATTGTATTGATGTTGACTAAAAGGGTTACGGCTTGATAATATTCTGTGTACCTTATATACAAGCACTAATAATTTTCAATTACCTAATAATTACTCACTGATGACAATGAGCATGTTGTTAAGTTAAAATTAATCATCTCTCATTATGGTTGATAGATACATTTCAGATGATGGCATATGGTATGTTTTCTAACTGACCTTGTTTGTTAGTTGTTTGTTTTCACTGTATATGTTTGTTGTTATTATTTGTCATCTTTTTATTATGTCAGGTTTATTTTAAATGTTCTATTTATGTGAGATTCTACATTGACGGTGCTATTTTCACAGTAGGACCCAAGTGTGTTTTCAAAAGGAATGACCGGTAACAGAGATAAGACGGACGTTATTTAGAAGAAACCCTATGGTTTGGTATTAGTGTCAGAAAAAAAAAAACGAGACGAAACATCTCACAACAAACCGCAATGATAGAGTGGATACATTTGGCGAATATAGGTTTGTTTTCCTTATCTGAACATAGTATTTTCATTAAAAAAAAACAGTGTGTGTGTTTATCGCATTGTGATAAAAGACATGCATTTTTATAGTAAGTCACCTTATTTTCTCTTCAGTGCTTTCATAATTTGATAGGTCATAAATATCTACAACTGTTACCTAGATGTAAACTAAGCTTACTCCTTACCTTACATAACGTATATTCCAGTTGAGAAACACAAGGTGTGCAAAAGTCAAACACATATATCCCCACTACGTAGTATTTCCTCATCAAACTACAAGATAAATTGCAGCGTTTTGTGCATAGCGGTGCATGGAACGCGGTCAATCAGCCAGCTTAATGTACGTTTCCCATTTGATGTTCTGGCTAACAATGTAAGCATTATATGCTTTCTAATATGATTACACACTGAAGCCTCGTAAGCTACATATATAACTTCGCTGTCACGCTTGTGCAGGATTGTTATTGATAAGTGTATCTGCAATAAAAGATCATATGTGTACTGATGACAAATGGTAGTAAACAAAAATTGCCGCACGCGATATGAAAATGTATCCAAACTCCACTTAGAAAAGATACAGTTATCAATGTAATGTCCGCTGCATGTCGTTGCTGCTGGATATCCTTGTTTTCAGATAATAAATTGTACATTAATTGCAAAGTCATCTACTTTCCACGCATCGTCGCTTCCATTTAGTTAATATTTCTCCTCAATCAACCACCGTTTCTTACTCCAATGCAATTTATTGCAGATATAAGAAATTGACAATTTCACTCCTGTGCTCTTGAGTAGGAGCGCTTCAGTGTACTGCGCAGTAATCGGATTATGTGAGCTTCTATGTAGAAACTACACGGTGGCGTTTGTAGTTGGTGTTTAAAAAGCATTTGAAACAAGAGAGCATCATTAACACTGCATGCTAATTCCATCACAACCTCTCACGTGAGCTCTGAATGAGAAAAGACCTCTATAAAGATAATTAACTTCTCAGGTGAAGTTACTGATATAGATACGATGGCTTCAATTTGATATATTAGGAAATTGAATTGGCAGTAACGTTGTTGACTTTTGGCAGTAACGTTGTTGACTTTTAACATTGTTTTTATCTATTAGAGTTTTATTAGGCAACCCTAGTCTTTCCCATTATCCGGGATAACAGACATTGACATTTTTCTAACACAAAATAAAGGGACTACCCATAATTTCGGCTGGTCAAGAATATTGACTTAACCCTGTCATAAGTAAGTACAAAGACATATGAATCAAACCAAATTTAAACAATCTCATTAATTGCTGTAATGTTGAAGAAAAGTTTTTGGTTTAGTAAGTTATATTCTTTGGGGCGCTATAACTTTTTATAAGCAGTGTTTTTAATTTCCTAAATTATTAGTTAATAAAGTATTGTTTTCTTTTTAGAAAATAATTGATTTATATTTTTAAAGAAATTAAATAAATATAAAAACATAACAATATCTTCATCAATGGTCAAGTACACCATTGAAGTTCAGAAATCAAGATTATTATTTTTTGTTTTGTTTATAGAAACACTCTCCTGAATTATTCTCTCTCCGGAGGGAAATTAAATCAAACTGCAATTAATTGGCTCTTTTGCATTAAATATGCCATTTCTGCAAGTAAGTAGGCTAGTATATGGGAGGGCTTTCTTAATATGCAAAAATATTGGAAGAGTGTGATGAAAAGTGAAATTTAAAATTCAGGATCATGGGTAGTGCCTTTAAGTACATAAAAGTATATCAATTTGACTTGGGAGTGTGCAACATTCTTGTTCCCACGACTAGATGTCTGACTCGACTCTTAAAATACCCCTCTTTTTTTAATGAATGAAAAATAAAAACAATAACTCTTAAACTAAATGCAATTTGTGTGAGACGTACGTATACTTTTCTGATATAACTAGGTCAGGACTTTTAGAGTAGTTTGAACAAATGAAATTATTACAAGAAAGAGGATGTAAGGGGTGCAACTTTGGGGCGCCGCAAAGAGTGTGTCTAGTTTCAAACGGGTAGAAATTCACAACCCACTTCTTTTATTGATTTCATGTCACAATATGTTCGATCTAAAGGACTTTTAAGGATACAGCATCATGTATCAAATAACATGTTGCATCGATTAAACTAACAATATCGATGCTGAACGAAATGAAAATGGATTTGCTTAGAGATAATATTACAAATCAGTGTCAAATAAGTCCATTGTTGGAGTAGTTATAATTGATTTTTTTTTTTAATGAATGGCTTGTTTGTTCATACGGTATACTGATTATATCACACATACATATAGTTTAACATGTAGATGATCCCCAAGTGACCTCTAGATTACCTCTAACGCCATCAATGTATTTTAACTTGGTCGACGGTCCTTCTGACCGAACTTGGCAGTCATAAAGTGTTCCTAAGGACATTTACCCAACCTGATGTTGGTGTTTTCTGGGTAACATTTGACCCAGCAGTGTTTTTCAATAGGGTCGACGGTTCGTTTGACTAAAAAGGGTAGTCGGAAAGTGTTCCTAAGCAAATGTGAATGCGTGTATTATATTATGTTACATTGACATGTATAATGTTGTGTTTAAAAGACACCCAGTCACTGGATTGACCTCTTTTATCAAATCATACATTTGCATAATTACACGAAGACTTTTTTATTGTCAAATAGGTTTTATTTTAGACAAGTACAACAAACTATACAAAATAAAAACATTGCCGATGCAAACATTTTCGAAACTAAAGTGTGTTTCAGAATATTCTTGTCAGTTAACTTTACCACAGTTGAAGACTCGAAATAGACACACTCTTGTTGATATAAGACGAAGACAAATTCATAAACTTATCAAAGTAAGGAAAGAACAACGGTTTAGAGGCCCTTCCTGCAATGACATGGTTTTAAGATGCAATATCCTCTTCAAAGGACAGTCACTTGTAATTCGATATTAACCCGACTTGTGATGCTTATAACATACAGTTTCTCCTCGGTTTTTCATAATCTTATTTAAATAACTAGAGCACCTGTAGCACGTACAGTTTTCCTAAGGATATTTACCCCCTGTCTGACCTTTGATGACCCGTGGGTGACCTTTGACCATATCAGTGTATTTCAATGTGGCCAATGATTCTTTTGACTGAACTTGAGAGTCGTAGAGTGTTCCTACGCAAATTGACTTATATTTGACACTGTGTGACCCCTACATGACCGTAGTAACGTATTTTGATTCTTCTTGTTTCTTTAGGTTCTTCTGACTAAATGTTGATGTCCTAGAGTGTTCCTGATCAAATTGGCCTCTAGTTGAGCCCGGATGACCTCTATCTGACCTTTGACCTCAACAATGAATAACGTTTGGGTCAGAGGTTCTTCTGACCAAATTTGGTAGTCATAGAGCATTCCTAAGCAATTTGACCTCTAAGTGACCTTTGACCTATAGGGTCACTTTACCAACCTGACCACAAACCTCTAATCGTTGTCCTCTACCCCCGTGCTAAATATCAACTCCATACAACTTAGCATGACGAAACACATAGCCGGACACACAGACAGACGCACATACATACTCTATGATTTTATGTATATAAATGTAAGATGCTAGCAAAATACTTTCAAAATGGAAGATATGTCTGCAGGAAAATGATTTCATATAAATTTTGTTTCAATTTATTTTCATATGAATGCATATCAACATACTATGTAATATAACATGGGACCTGGAATTTTATCAATTACGTTTGAATGTAAATAATATTTTACCTGTTTATCATTTAGATCATGGTAGTATTCATGCCGAAGCTTTTAAAGGCGTCAACAAGAACGATTTTAGAGCGACATAATTTGACAAAATTTTTAATTGAAATAATGTTGTTACTTTTTTATCTTTGCTCAACTTTTACTTTTTTATCTTTGCTTATATAGACGAATTAAAATATAATTCTGCGTAAATAAATATTATTTGTAATAAAATACCATCCCTATACTGTGTTGCCACATGCTCTACTTATGCAGGATTTAACTTGGAAAACTTGACAACAGATGTGAGCTTTTTGTTTTGAGAATTGGGGTTCCTGGGTGCGATATGTTAAATTAATTGGTTATCTAATAATCAAAAAAAGTTTGTGATTCATAGAAGATATTTAAGAAATATGTACATTTGCTTACTATTGGGATTACCTTAAAGTAATATATGATATTAATATATTTGCAATAATGTAATGTAATCCTCAATCTTTGGATATTGTATTGGCAGAATTTAACATGTAATATATTTCGCAATATATTGCAAGTGCCCTAATTGGTATATAACAATCAAAAAGATTTTGTTGATTCATAGAAGATATTTAAGAAATGTGTGCATTTGCTTAGTATTGGATTACCTTAAGGTAATAAGATATCAATATATTTGCACTAACAAAAAATCCTCACTCTTTGGGTATCTAAATGTTAAATTGTATTGGCAGAATTTAACATGTGATATATTTCGCAACATATTTCAAGTACCTTATTAAACTGCTGTTCTGTACCATGGTACCATGGTGACTTTGACATACCTTTATAATTATAATAACCTTGAAACCACATCGATTATATATCGCTTGAAGGTTTACAACAAATGTATGACCATTACCAAGTGTCTCTGCTCTCGTTATAATGCTTCATGAAATATTAAACTGAATATGCTTTGTAGCCTTCCGCTTGCTACGATAAAGAGACTTCATGAAAAAACAGGGTACTGTACATGTACGTGCTTCAAACAATATTGAATATAGAAATATTGAACTCGTAAAAAGAACACCATTTAATTACGGCCTTTAATTAACTTAATTAGTACACGTGACTATAATGGTACTTAAATTTGTTTATATTTTGTTGTTATCACTTTATTATATGATTTACTTTTATTTTATGTAGCTTCTCATTCTTTAATGCAAAATGTTAACCGTCAAATCGTTTATTTCATCTAATTCAGATTACCACAGCTATTATCAGAACATTTTTTTTTTTTTTAACTTGTGTATGGGTTTGAACTTCAACTTTTTGGATTTGATTTGAAAATGTAAATTATATGTAATCATTAACATGACGATGGTACAACAGTGTATAATTAACATCAACAAATGCTTTGCACGGTTTATTTACAACCACCAATTGAAGTTTATATGGGGAAAAACGAAAAAGTCCAAAAAGTCACAACAATAATACAGGAAATAAACATGTTCAACGTTAAAAGATTATAAGTAGTGTAAATTAAATAATTCGATGGCTGTTGTTTTAAACCATCGTGAAATCGTGTTTAAAACCAAATTGTTTTGATCTTATTTTGAATTGAATGATTAAATAACAATTATATAAATAAACACACCTACATCTTAGCACTTAGTGACAGTTTTCCATGTTCTAAAGTGGTTGTTGTCTACTATCGAATAAATTCAGCTAATGACACCTCAACTTTATCCATTCGTATATTCAATTTTTTTATCTTATTATGGTTTGGGTTACTAGCTGCAGATAATTGTTATCGGTTAAAACCACAGATGTATATATCTGTGGTGTAAACTAATTTCTTAAGTAATTTAGTAATTAACGCACCGATAAGTCAACACTTTAGCTGTATTAATATATACGTCCATCTAAGTATGTCAACACACTTACCTGCGTGCATAAGAGTAATACAAAAGGATGTGTTTATTGTCACTTCAATATGGCGTCAATTTATTCAAATCGAGGTGCTGAGACAAGTACAAAAATGTCCCGGGTAAAAGCTTGGAAAATGAACTGTATCAGTGAAGCGTACGTTTCTGTCCTGCTTGATATCCAGCTATTTTAACAAGTAAAACTGATAAATACTAGTATTATTTGATAAAATGAAACTTATTTCATAACATATGCCGAATATGTATTTTATATCATGCTAGTCGTGCCTGCATGGTGGCGTCAAAAGGCAACAAAATTACAACCAATTTAGCTTACCGCCGAATACAATACGCAGTGACAATTGTATGCAACAAAATTAACTGTTATTGCCGATTTTCATCTGAGTCAACTGTAAGATTATGAAATGAAACCTGCAAAAAGTATGTTAAGGCGTCTAATTATTATTTGAAATTTGAATCCCCCGATAACAAAGTACCAACCATTTTAAAATAAATATAATTATAATATTTATAATCTTGTAAAATGGTTGCGTCAACAGGTCTTACAATCAAGTTTAGAAGGATGCTTTCATTGAATATGTTTTAATTCATTAATATTCCTTACTTTGCAGCAGTCAACAACTTAATCATTTTATTTCATGCTGCACGTTCTTACATTCAATGTTCGTTCGAGTTCCTTCAAATCGACGTGATTTTTAAGTAAAAGTGTAGCTTTAACTTGCAAAATACTCTTTGCATATTGAAAGGTCTTTGCTTATTTGAACAGAGTGATCAGTAAAGTAGTATTAAGACGGTCAATGAGTAAATAAGCTGCAATATTAAATATAGAAATATCACACTTTAAAATTAATCCTAATGTCGCGGGTTTGTTTAAGACCAATCTAATTTTTGGACACCAATCTAACAGATCAAGCAAAAATGCGGCCACACCCGGCCATGGTTTTCAGTCTCTTATTATTAGTGCGTGAAAATGGTAGGATTATATTACATTTTCAGAAACATTTTCATTAAGCGATGTCAGACATTGTAAAGCAATCGACCTGATTAGACAAAGTGTATTCTCTAATGTTTCCCAATAGGAAAAGATGTCACGTATAGTAATGAAAATGTTTTGACAGAATAAACAGAATTATCTTACTTGTTATGCATCCTATTACAACACTCTGATGGGTATTTATAGATTATGTGAGAAACCAGAACCGTGATCAGAATAACTTCATTCGGAGTGATTTGATGTATTCCTTCATCAAAACTACGTAAAATAGTAGAAATACTTTTAAAGTCAAATGGTGAAGATGTATACATTTTAAGGGAATCTATGTAAAGTCAGTCCATAGCTCCAAAGTTTGTTACCTTACAAAGAGCTATCTTTTACATAAAAAATGCTTTGTCAAAAGAAAACTACCCAAAAGAAAACTACCCATCAAAAGACGATGAAAACACTACATGACGAACATTATCAGAAATGAATTATTTTGGGTCACATATAAACTAATAAATAAATGCCTCGAATACTTGGAAAATGTTGAATGTCAATGCGTTGTCTAACGCAGTTTTAAAATTAACTCACTACACTGCAGATATCATTTTGAGAACAAAAAGCATGTTGGTATAACCTCAATATATCAATGGCATCTGTAAAATGTGTTTTCATAACCTTAAAACAATATATGCACCGCGTGAAGACATAATGCAGACATGACAACTTTACTTTTAGGTTCAGACAAATATTCAATAAAATGATTCTATAGAGACATTTTAAAAGTACCTGTTTGATACATTTTAATAAATGGCCATGTCTATTTAAAATACGCGTTTGCCTATTAATATTATGAGGGGAACATAACTTTTATCCCCCCCAAAAACCGGTGTAATCTCAAAGTACTACAACTCAATTTATGTGAAGATGTTTCTCATTAAAGATAGCATTGATTATTCACATATATAATTTAGTATAACTGGAGCCTGAGTTCAATCATTGCAAAAACATATAACAGGATGCTATTTAATAAAATCAGACCAAACCTAGATAAACAGCTCAGGCCAAATTAAAGTGACTTCAGAGAAAAACGTTCTACTACTGAGTAAATCTTAGCATTGACGTGAATTATCGAGGGCATAGAAGAGAAAAAACCTCTCTGCAGTGGTAACTTTCGTCGATTTCAAAAAAGCTTTCGATACAATCCATAGAGGCAAAACGATAGAAATCCTGAAAGCTTATGGTATCCCTCATATGATAGCCAATGCAGTGGAAGACACCTACCAAGTAACTAAGGCTAAAGTTACACCATCTGATGGTAATACAGAAGAGTTTGAGATTCTAGCAGGAGAGCTCCAAGGTGACACTCTACCTGCTTATCACAGTACTCTGTTTAAGAACTGCAATAGCGGGAAGGGAAGGGAGGCTTAAGTTAATTATCACTCCAAGAAAGGGTCGCCTTGTTGGTCCTTTGAACATAACTGACCTAGACTCTGCCGATGACATCGTACTATTGTCTGACACTGAAATCGACGCACAAGAACTGTTAACAAATGTTGCGAATGCTGCTCTTTATGTGGGTCTTCACATGAACGCAAAGGAAACTCAAGTGGGGTGTTTGGAAATTCAGACTGTCCATGGCAGCATGCTGGAAGAAGTGCAGAACTTACAATATCTGGGTTAATGAGTCAGAAGTAGTTAACAAGACATCAGAGTTAGAAAGGCACTGGCATGGAAGGCGGAAGGCATGCAACAAATTAAACACAATTTGGAAATCAACCCTTCCCCAAAATTCGTCTATTTCAAGCCACTGTAGAAAGCGTCCAGTTATATGGTTGTGAAACCTGAACTACTTCAGAGAAAATTAGGAAATCACTAGACGGCTACTTCACAAAAATGCTCAGAACAGCATTAAAAGTGAGCTTGAAAAGACACATAACGAGCAGTGAACTATTTAGTGACATCGCAAAGATAACAATTAAAATTGCAGCCAGAAGACTGCAGTTTGCAAGGCATTGTAAAAGGGCCAAAGAAAGGACAGTACCAGAACTCGTGAAATGGGGACCTACACAAGGGCGGAGAACCAAAGGGTGTCAAAGAAAAGCTACATAGACCTTCTCCAAGAAGACACTGGATTAACACCAAAGGAAATTGACATTACATAGCAAGACTGACGTGTTTGGAGAACCATCATCAATGCCCGACAGCACCAGTCGACAGAAAGTATCACTAGAAAGCTGTTGTGATTTATTTACTACAAAGTGTTTGTCTGAGGGGATCGTCCAAAAGAGAATATACTACAAATTAGGCAAGAAATGCATCTTTTCACCAGCTATACGCTAAAGGCGGCGGTACTGTTGTTATAGCAAGATGAACCATGTATTTCTAATAACACAGCGTTTACATGATTTAAAATATTCTGGACGCTAACACCCCGCCGCGCAGCGTCCAATCGCGCGTAGCACACAAAACACAAACATGGGAACCAATTTGAACTTTCAGCCTTGTAAGGGCAGATTGGCTGGCTGCTTTTGTCATCAAATAGCAAGATAAGGGGACGTTCCTGGTCGCAAATAACTTGTGATACATGAAGATAGATTATTAAAGTATGAATT
>JAUMTS010717679.1:0-12235 GCA_032273385.1 Ophiopholis aculeata | reverse complement strand
CAGAACATCACCCTGCAGAAATAACATTTCATCACATAATCAAAAGCAAATACACATCTTTATAAGCACGATGACAACTATTGCACTGCGAAAATTACACATGATATATGATGAACACGATATATGATGGAGTGAGGGGAGAGGTTCCAGAACTTTACCCTGCAGTCTTATATATAAGTCGTAAAATTGAAGTTATGGTGAATGATGCTAATAATAATTGAATAAATTGTTAACACGACGTTTCGGGTATTCGCCCTTTAGCTAGTGTAGAACAATATAAGTTCTGATTGATATATATATATATGTATATATATATATATATACATATAATCTGGAAAACATAATAACATATAGCTGTAAGCCTTGAATTGGATTGGTTACAACCGCCCATCATGTTTTACCAAACACATTCGTGGACTGCTGCATGTTTTATACTCAAATTTATATTAAAATGCTATATATATGGGAGTTTGTGGATGAGAATGGTCAATGTCTTACATATGTTCAAATATATTGTAAAAAGAGCATGTTCCTACGACGTTTAAACAACAACAAGCATACGTTTTGAAATACTAATGTGATTTTGACTCCATACGAAAATGGTTAATGCTAAAAATAAGTTGGTAAAATTTAAAGAAGAGGCTCATAGTTAACCATTAGTGGCGACAAAATGGGTAGAAGACGTTTAATATAGATAATAATAGATAACCACATCTTTGAGAAAATGTTACAAAAATAGTTCAGGAGAACCAGGATAATAATTATGTTCAAGATATACATTTTCTCTGTACAAACTTGCAAGTTTCAAAATACTAAACAAAATTGTTAACCTAGAAGACACGTCTGTTGGTCCAATATTTCTGATTTTGAGACATCTTTCGAAGTTAAAATATTGAGTTAGAAAATATGCTCACGCGAACATAAGTAATACCAGTGCGATATACGTGTGCTAATATTATAACGTTATGAGTAAATTGTATACATATTTAAGTATAAAATCCATTGGCAGATAAAATCGTAATCCAATGCGTCGTTTTATATTAACAAAATAAAAAACAAGCATGGCGCTGCCTGTCTATATTGCTCATTTGGTTTTGTTAATCGAAGACGTCAACTCAGCTCAAACCATAAAAGCAAATATTTTGAGGAAATTGGATCATATGGCACAACGCAATCAGTGAAACGCGATATTAAGCGTATGGTATTGTTACCTTAATAAAAAATGTGTTGTTCTGTTCTATTCTTGAATTTTACTATATACCAGGTACATAGCTTTACACAAGTGATTCTCGACCTTGAAATTTCTAATTAATGAGATCGTGACTAGCCCATTCTGTATATATAATAAATAGCCTTGCATCGATATAATGGACATAAGTAGTAAAGGAAGATTATAGGTTTTACGTAAATTATCCCTCCTTTAATGGATGATATACCTTTCAATTGCGCTATTGATATGATAAGATAAAACGATTGATTAACGCTTAACTTTCGCTTTTAAGTCATTTTAGTATTACCTTCTTTTAAATTAAATGATGATTATCAATTGACCAGAAAAAAGTCAAAGAATAAAAGGAAAAAGTTCTAAGATAGTTACACACTATGCAAGTCGACGTTAAACTGGGGAAGGCAGACAATATTTATAATATTACATATATTTTAAATGTTAATATTTATAATAATATTATGATTGTTTTAAATTGTGCTACAATACATTTTTTTATTACATACATGGTAGTTTGTCTGAGAATTATTGAAGATATTTAATCAAGTCATATTGTTTGCTTGATGTCATGTTTCCCGGCATGTTGTGGATTCACGAACACCTTTTTTGCTAATATGCGTGTTTAAAGTTGATAACAGATATTGTGGTTCTTGAAAATTCGTTCGTAGCACCTAATGTTGAACACAAATGTAAGATAATTATATGTAGGTATATACAATTACCAAGCATATCCAGAACAACATGATTGTTGTATATATATAGTTTTTTTTCCAAAGCTTACCTTAAATATAATATTTCCCTAATGCAAGCTTTATAACATGCACACTATTATATAGAACAGAGTCAGGCGGGCACGAAAATGACAGTTTGAACTCAGCGGTTTCTAAACCATGTCAATAATTATCTAAATGTGTTTGAGAAATTTACCATTGAAAACTAGGGCCTTCATTCTTTCGACAAACTGTTTGTTTTTAAATATACTGTGTCAGAAAATGGGGCTGGTCATGAGGGTACAGTATCTTATTGAACAAAAGAAATAAAAGGCTTTTCTAAAAAAAAAAACCTGTTTGCAACAACTGTATTTTCTTTCGTTACTTATTGCTTGATCAAATTTCATTTAAGGCAAATGTTGCATCTCAGTATTATTGTTCCTGGTCATTAACATTGTAAGTGCAAATTGTCAATACCTTAGGTTATTGCCGACAGGTCAGTGGCTGAATTGTGTGCTTAAAGTATTAATTGTCCAGATCAAACTATAAGATGGACGAAAATGAAAACGCTTTTGTGAACGATAGTGAACGCAGGTGCATTGGTTTGAACCTTAGTAAGCGATATGATCAATAAGGCACCGCCAAAGAGACCGTGACAGGGAGTCATTGGGTCCCGGGTATGACGTTCAATGCACCCCGACTGGTCATGTCAGGAGCGTCTGTATTTCAATAAACACGCAGCCCTGGATAAGTAAAGGTGTAGTTAAATTGAGCTAGTTTGTAGCTAATTTAGCTTATCTGTTGCTGTACTAATCCTGACACTAACGCAAGTAACTTTTAAAATGCGTTCAGCACTGGCTGAACAGAATGTGATGCTTGTGGACTCGACGAGAAAAAGTAGAGTCATTTGTCATCAGTAAATATATTCATCAGGTTTCCCGGCAAGGTGGATCAGATGATCATTCAGAAGAAGTCTCCCAACGTAGAGAGACGAAATATTAATTACTGTGAGTAGAAACCTGGTTTTGTCACTCATAATTAATTTATCAAGAGTCATTTGACCTACCAAACTTTAAAAAAACATAAAACTTATCCATCTGATTAGCCCTAACCAGCGAGTTATTTGGTGACACAACGTTAGCTTTGTTCAGGTACTTCATCGCAAGCAATGTATTATTTTAAGATAATCAAATTAGTCTATATTAACCATAATGTTAATATTAGAAATAAGGGGTGTTCTCAAGAATTGTAAACTTTAATAAAAAGCCTTCTAACGTTTATGTTTTTCTGTTTAAGTGTAGCTGGTTAAGTAGATAATTGTGATTATTCTAGCAAAAATTTAAAACGTGTGGTGTACAACTTTTTTGGTTTGTTTTCTTGAGTGTTCTACGTATCATGTTGAATTTTCTTTTCATAAAAAAGTATATCAAATAGAATTGATGCATATTTGTCACAAATCCATTCCCTATGTCATCGTCATCATCATGAGCCATGATCAACCCACTGCAGGGTGAAGGCCTCTCCAATGTGGCACTTTGACCTATTTTGCGCTTTCCTCATCCAGGTGACATATAGGAATCCTGTCAGCTCATCTCTCCATCTTGTCGGTTGCCTTCCTGGATGTCTAGATCCAGTTCTTGGTGTCCATTCGGTTATTATCTTTGTCCAGCGACCATCAGATGTTCTAGCTACATGACCTGCCCATGATCACCTTTTTGTTTCACTGTCTGGATGATATCCCTATGTAATAACATCTATTATATAGTCTCGAAGAATTCATGGAAGAATAACTCAACATGCTGTGCCTGCTCTATTCAGGAGAATAACACTACCCTTAGGAAACAGCACAAGCAAACAAGATATTTCAATGCACCTTTATAGATCAGGATCATCCACCACAGTACAACATATCAGCTAGAGTAGGTTTTTGAACCGTGAGCAATGCATCATTTATACCTAACTCCTAGGAGAATACATGCTGCTTTCAACATTAATACAAATCGGATGAGTTTCCGAAGGCATTGTGTTTGTAAATACAACATCTATTTTAAATTGTGTTCTTGGAGTGAGAGGACACGTGTAGCCACATTTGAGATTTTATTATGATTAACACATTTTCCAAATAATTTAATTGATAATGAGTCAAAATTCGTACATCAAAGTAATAGAAAGTATTTCAAACTGCTAAAATCATGTTTCATGGCTTGTCAGTATTACCACTGTCATAAATTACTCTACCACGGCTGGCCCCATTGTGTCATTACCAAAATTGTACCACTGTAGAAAATGGAAGTGACATATTTTATGTAGCCTCAAGGCTTTGTAATTATTTGTGCACTACTTCAGCTATTTTAGCACTGGATACTTTAGAATGTATCTGTTCGACCACTTACATAAATAACATATTTCTGTCGTATACAGTGTTGTTCAATTAATGCCTACTTACATAGGGAAGACACTATTGATTTTCTTCTTGTCTAGTATTTCATCACATTTCCGTATATTAGTCTAGAGCACTTTAAATCAAGTCTCCCTGAACAGTTCAGGGTCAACCATAGTGCACAGATTACTTCTGAATGAAAGAAATGACTTTCCAGAGGATCGAAGGTAAACCTTTTGAGAAAATGAATAAAAACTTGAACGACTGTTGCTTACAGATATAAACATTAGTGTTTTAGGCGAGTATTTATTTAAGTTGAAAGCAGCCAATGAATATATGTTTACAGCAAAAAATGTGTAATTAACACTTTCTTTAAACATCAAGAAATAAACTGCGAATTAGTTAATGAATAACATTAATATTGGTATTAATAGTATGTTTATTTGAAGAAATTGAATAACAGTTATAGTTTAAGAAAAAAGAGCAAATTTAGCATGAATGCATTTAAATCTCTTGTAATATAGTTGATGGTTGATTATGATATACAGAGTCTGGTATCGCAAAACTAAAAAATCGTTAAAATCCTAAATAGAATGGACGGCTTAATTTCAAAATAGTGTTTGCTGAAATAAACACATTAGTAAACCATTTTAGTTCAACATTTCGATTATGTTGCAGTTGCACTCGGTTTGAATAAAAGCTGTTTGACCGAACATGAACCTCGTGCAATGTATCCAAGACGTCGTTGATTTCATGAAAGATTACTTTCTAATTATGTTCCACATGCTCAATTAATGTTATATAATGATTGATTCTTGCAGTACATCTCTTGAGCAAATAGCACTGACTTTGTTTTGTTAATTTCCGACAGGCTGTTTCATCAGATAGTAATTTAATAATCTATTAGCAAAGTGCTTTACGAAAAAGCTTTGAATATTTCATCTAATGATTCCTGGAACAGAATTATACTATTAATTTTCCGTGACACTTTTCAGCTAAAACAATATTGTTTTTCTTTGAGCGGCAAACACTTCCTATGATTATCATTTGGTGTCTGGAATAAACTTCAACGACAAAACTTTAAAGGGTAGGTTACAATTGAATAAATCATGACATTAGTGTACCTTCGCCTACCTAATGAATAACATCTCTTTCCTACCAAACAAACACGTACTTCATTAAATATTTGTAGGTTTAGTGGCAAAAGTTCAAGGTGTTTGGACACATAGTTTACCGAAGGTTCTGGATTAAAATTGCCAAAATTTAAAAGTTCGCGTCCTCTAATTGAACACAATCCCATTTCCTTCTCAAATTGGTACAATAAAAATTATTTTGTTGTAGGGCACACAGCAACATGTTTGTTACTATCAAAGTAAAATATTTAACAATTATTATAATTCAATCCAATCCAAAATCAATTCAAGTGTTATAGGTAGTTTTACTAGCAATATGTTTGTAAGGTGCTGATGAAACACTCAAACTTGAATTTACTGTCAGCATCCTGATATTATACAACTTGCCATATTAAAGACATGCATTAGTAAAGCATACAATATATAAGAGTTCATAACGAAGATGTAGGTAAATTACCCACCTGGTTTGTGTTTTCTCCATGAACATTGATCTTAATAATTGTTTTTGATCACAACTAAATGGAGTGGTATTTAGTTCATCATCATTATCATCGTTCGGCTGCGGAGCAGGCGACCATAAGTTTAGTTAAGATGGTTTATCAACTTGCTTTGTATAACCTGTATGGCTATCGCCTTCAAATAATCAAGAACGTATTACATATCAATCAATTAATTAATCTCTTATTTCATATTAACAAATGTTTCAAATCACATGTAAAAAAACACAATATGGTGGAGTAGACTGGAAAGCCAGTGAGGCCCTGTTTGAGGTATGTGTTGGGCCTACCCGTATGCAACTACTTCAAACATTAAAAGAGAAAATTGTTTAAACAGGAAACGTTAAGTAATGCTTACTACTTTATATTCTAACCATTACTTAAAATCTGCACTTAAAATTATTAATGACCTTTAGCTGACTTATATTTAGATGATGCTTGGTTTGCAATCATAAATTGCATTACATGCGCTCGGTAAATGATTGCTTTTTGAGTGACAGCCACAGGGAATAATAAAGGAATATTTTTTTTCGGGATGAAAGAACAACACTTTCACGTTAAGAGGGGCGAATTCAAATACTTGACATTTGATTTCTGTGGGATTTCTGAAAATAAAAAGCTATCATTGCTCCCGTAGAGTAAACTGTTGCCCAGGGTTACACAAACTATTATATGAAAAGGCACGGTAAACTTTTGATTTGCTACCGTCTCAATATGTCTTCTTAAGTTATATTGATTTAAAATACAGCAATAACATCTTCAGATTATTAAAGTACGACTTTCACGATACCATTTTAAGCCAAACTACATCAAATGTGATAATAATGCACCTAAAACTGTATGATAGCTGTTTTAATCAAATTGCGCACCGTTTTCTATTACATTTTATGTCAGTTCTTATATACATGGAATTATCTTACACTGTATGCTAGTATAATTAGATTGTGCATGCAACAAAGTATTACGCAGTTGTCCTTGCTAAACATATTCGAATATCAACTAAGACTGTATGATTACACAAACAAACTACCTTTTGCTTCCAGTGTTTTAAAAACGAAATAACTCCGGGTTGCGATTCTAAAAGTGTACTTCACATTAATCGAACTATCTAATGGTAATGAAAAAGACCCCGTGGATTTACCTAACCAGTCACATGTAATCACTTTCAAATACCACATTTCCTACGAGGAAATAGTTATTAATATTCTTTATTGTTTGTTGTAAATGGACTCCGTACATGCACAACTTTACCAATGTGAGATCACTGAATCATAACAATTAAACTATGGTTCCATAGCACCACGGTAGTTTTAATGATTCTTTTATAAGTGAACCGATCATGTGTCTATAGTCTGTTATGCAGGTTCATCCATCTCAAATATTAGCTTTTTGACAATAACATGACCTTTTTACAATTCTGCAATACGACATTTATGCCACGAAGGATAATATTGTCATTATGTTCCATTGCTCGATTAAAGTTTTATCATAATTGAATATTTTTGTATTTCTCTAGGGGTATTGCTACTGCCTGTGTTTGTTTCATCTTTTTTGAGAGAATGTTTGATTAGATAATAATTTAAACATCCATTAGATAAGTGGTTTTAAGCAGGCTTTTAAGCAAACGCATATGAATATGTCATCCAAACATTTTCCGCAACGGAATAACTATATTGATTTCCCAGTGACACTCTTCAGCTGAAACAATAATTGTTTTGTTTTTTTAGAAGCAAACACTTTCCATGAATACTATCAAATATTTGAAAGAAATCATTTGCGTTTGGTTTAAACGTCAACGCCAAGATTTTTAAACAGAGGTTTTTTGATCGAGTAAACTATCAACCTATTCTACCTTCTCTCAACTAGCAACATGTCGTATCTTCTAAACGAACCCGTAAATATTTAAACATTAAACATTTTAAACTATTTTTAATGTAAAGGTACAGCTAATTTAAGTGTTTGGCAACAAAGTTTATCTAAGCGATCGCCAAAACGTAGAAGTTCACGCTAATTAAAAACATCCCATGCGCCTCATACAATTGGTACAATAAAGCTTTTTTATTTTGTATTACACATAACATGTTGTGCTAGTTACTGTCGTGTTAAACACAGGTTATATTCGTAGCATTTTTAAAACACTTTCTATATATCAAATAAATACATCAGTTGATGCTGGTGATTGAACATCTATTAGAGATAATCTAGTAATCCTTTTACGTATGTCTACTAGCAATACTAGTATGTTTGTTAGGTATGTTCAAACATCACTCTCTATCTTATATGTTTCATACTATTTGTTGTAAATAGTACTGGACAATTTAAACAACCTGTCATAAAACAACCATTATTAACTTCGTAAACAATGTAGACATGTAGTCCAAACGAATGTGAATAACCCATCCGCCTTGCGTTTTCTCCACAAATGTTGACCTTAAAAGTATTTTTCTGAATACGTTAGTGTGGTATTTGGTGAAGATGTTTTAACAGTTTATGTATTTATCTCCTGTATAGTAACACCGTTTAACAATCAACAACGTGTATCGTATGTTAAACTTGAAACAATAAATGTGTATGTGTCAATTTTGGCCTCATCACCCTAAGTAATAACTGATTTGTTCTAGTTTGTGATTTGCTCTCCTTTCGCTATCATTTTGATTTTGATACCTTAAAAAGGACCTTATTTTTCGTATTATTATTGGGAAATTTGCAAGTTATATTGGTATAATATAGAAAAAAAGGGTTTTGGGGCTAAGATCTATCATCTAGAAGTAAATACAAATATGTAAAAAATGATAATTCATCTTTACTAGAAAGGTTTTCTTTAAACAATAAATTGTATGTAACGCTTACTAATTTTTACCTTAATCAATAACTACAATTTGCATTAAACCTCATTAATGACCTTCGGCTGACTTGAATTTAGAGGATGCTTAGTTTGCAGTTACACATTGCAGTATGTGCACTCGGTACACGATTGCTTTTTGAATAAAAACCAGTGGGTAACAATCTATAATTTTTTTTTATATAGGACAGAAAACAACACTCTTAAGACAACAGGGACATATTTATAAACTTGACCTTTGATTTCCGACATATTCCTTAACATGATACTTTTTTATTGCTTCTGTAAAGTAAGAAGCTTCTCAGAAATACAAATATTCTAAATGAAAACGAATAACAATCTTTTGATTCGGTACAAACTCATATATTTTTCGATAGTGAATATATTGATTTCAAATTGGACTATAATATATATATACGATTAAGACGTTTAAAACTGTGAGCCAAACTACAGTTAAGCAATTTATGTGGCAATGCGGCGTCTCAAGCATCTAACTGAATGATCGTTGTGTTCATCAAATTGCACACCATTTTTAATTAAGTGATTGTCATTTCTTTTAGGTATTGAATTTTTCTTAAACTTATTTTACAAATTGGATTGTGTCCTAATATAATTCGATTTTGCATGCAACGTATTTTCAAAGCAGATGTCCTTCCTAAGCAGAAATTGATAACTAAGACTGTTTGATAACACTAACAAATTGCCCTTTCATTTCAGTGCTGTTTGGTACCTCTGGGTTGGGATTATAAAAGCGTACTAAATATCAAACTAATCAAATCGTTATGTTAACTTCAATATTTACACCATGAGCATTAAGTTAACCTGTCATATTTATTCAGCATCAAATACCACATTATATATTACGGTCCATCATTATTTGTTTTTAAATTGACTGTGTTTCCTCGTAATTGCTTAAACGTACCGATGCGAGATTACTGGGTCTCACATTCAAAACAGCACAGATTAAGCCTAGCTAAGTTCGCATAATTATAAAAAGTAATCATTATAATCTTATCAAATTTGTCATAACATTCTTGTTTTATACTGCCGTTTTAAAGTATATAGTAATGTTCAATTTTTAGGACGTAAACTATGTACAAACCTACATTATGCACGGTAACACTTATTATTCAATTTTTAAAAGAAACCAAGTTACCTCAGGTGATAGGTTAGTGATTGAGATATATTTATATTTTTTAGTTTTTTATCAATTTTTCAATCATACTGAACAATAAAAGCAACCCGATTTAGAACATAACTTTATTGCCAGCATTTAATAATTCACCTGACATGAATTAGGAGAGACTAGTCAATAAATCAAATACAGGATATTGAAAATAAGTAACATAATCAAATAATAAGCGAGTCTACGTAATAAGTATATTTTGATGACATATTTAATGACTATGTGACATGCTAGTTGTATTAATCAATTTCGGGCGTTATTAAAATGCACTCAGATTGAACCTTCTGATTTTTCACAATTATTTTGTTGAGAAATATTTTTCTTCTAAGAAATTTAATTACGAAAACATCAAAATGCAAAAAGCATTGATTAATGATATTAACATTCCCACATGACATAATTCATAAATATACTTCCTCGGCGTTCTTTATTGACATATTATATTCTTGTCGGGTTAATGAATAAAACCTCATCTTAACCAACACGGTCAAATATCTTTTGTAAAGTGCCCTGGTTGAATTGTTATGTTGTACTGTAAATTATTTTGAACTATCTATAGTAGATGGCATTTGGAATAAATGCAACATGAATAATAGACTAAGAAACATTTGACATTCATAGAACAATTCTCATTGATTTTGATAGAACTGTTGACGACTTTATTTTGAAATGAATACAAACTCGTTAGATATTTGCATGCTTGGTAGTCACATATGAATTTCTAACTGATGCGTTTCTATCATCAGTTAAGTAGTAAAGAATACATACAACTTACACTATTGATTGAGATCACGTCAAAATCCTATTAAGAGAAGACATGTCAACAACGCTCAGAGAAGGTAGGCAATTTAAGATCACAAATCAATCGTCACCAAGACCTCAAATTATTATATCTACCAAAACAGATTATTTTTATAGTAACTTGTGATTATGTGTACTGCAGTAAGGGATAACTTACTGTCTGTTCCAACTTAAAACGCCAATAATGTCAAAATGTCTCCTCATAGTAGATGTCTGATGAAGTACTTAAATTAAAAGCAGCAAGTTTAGGAACCATGATAATTTGAACATTCCAGAAATTATATTCTAAATATAAACTAAATGCGCCAAGTAAATAACGATATAAATAAACTTACACGTTGTTTAGTCGTAGAAAGCAAGCGTTTGATATCGCATCGATCGATTCAGAAGGCAAATGACTCCACATTTGATTAACATTTTAGTGAGCCGACTACAAGTCTGCTATGGTCATATTTTACCAAAGTAACTATACCCCGGCGTATTATAAACAAAGTCCACTTCGTATTCGATAACCTAAAAAGGATTTCCCCTAAACGCAAAAAGTGTACAAAGTTTCGGGTGTGTTGCAGGTGCAACTTGCTCGCTTATTGGTTATTTGACACTACCGTGAACTTTTTGAAATACATGCCAGACGTACGCATTCATGCCATAAAAGAGATTAGTTTGTCAGTATATTCCACATACTACATTAATGTTTCATCATGATGGAATATTTTTCTCTAGAGCAAAATAGCACTATCTTGGTTTGTTCATTTCCGACAGGCTGTTTGATTAGACAGTAATCTAAATTCCCATGAGATAAGTGCTTTTATAAGCAGGCTTTCAAGCAAACGCTTATTAATATTTCATCCTGATCATTCCCGCAACATAATCACACTATTAATCTTCCAGTGACACTCTCCAGATGAAACAATGTTATTTTTTATCCCAGCGATTACTTAGTGAGTTTTGAATTGACAATCAATAATGTCTAGAATAACTGTCAAAGTTATTAATCTAAAGTGTAGGTGTTTGATCAAATAGAGCGTCACATTTTACCCCTCTAACTACCGAAATGCCTTTTCTCCCGAATAAGCACACATAACAAAGTGTATTTAACTTCAACTTTACAATTGACTTACATTGAAGAACGTTTGAATAATTGTGCAGATAAAGACTAAAACAGAAGTGTAACATTAAGTTCGTCAAACGAAAGTAGGTTACCTCCTCGTATTAAAAAAACACTTATATATACGATGCAGGTTGCTTTTATTGTGGGTCACTGCACAGATAGCATGATAGAAACAGTAATAAGCAAAGATTACATCCAAAATCCCGCACGCAAACGATCTTTCACTTGGTATTGCTATATTCAAAGATCAAAGTAGGAGTTAAGTGTATTCGGCTTCATCTTTGTAAGAGTGACAAGAAGAGTTTTTACTTTACCCTTATATTAAGGATTCCTTTTATCAGATAAACATG
>JAUMTS010717568.1:0-12239 GCA_032273385.1 Ophiopholis aculeata | reverse complement strand
ATGAATATGAAGTAATCTCTTTAAAAATTTTCTATAAAAAATTTCAACATGATCAAACTTTTCCATTCCCCAAATTTCACAACCATAGAGCAAGATAGGAAGAACAATTTTATCAAAAAGGTCGCAAACAATATCAATAGGCAAGTGTAGTTTGGCTG
The DNA here is from genome assembly GCA_032273385.1 of Ophiopholis aculeata. Lineage (NCBI taxonomy): Eukaryota > Metazoa > Echinodermata > Ophiuroidea > Amphilepidida > Ophiactidae > Ophiopholis > Ophiopholis aculeata. Next base: position 12,081 of record JAUMTS010717568.1, on the reverse strand, counting down.
CTTTGGTCAGTAGTGCAAACATAGCATGTCTAGCTTGAGAAATTTGATTGGCAATAGCTTTTTTGAAGTTTCCATTGAAATTAAAAGTAACTCCAAGATAAGTATAATCATCGCAAATATCTATTGTGTTGTTCCCAAAAGAGAAAACGGGTCTATTTCTAATTTTGCCACGTGAAAAAATAACAATTTTGGTTTTACTTGTGTTGACGGAAAGGTCCCAAGTACAGCAGTAATTATGGAGCGAGTTAAGGGCTTTCTGAAGGTCATTGACAGATTCTGCGAGAATAATTGTATCATCGGCGTAAAGTAGGACAAATAGTCTCAGCCAAAGTTCAACATCATCATTGCTTAAATTCTCGATAACCAGATTGTTAACAAAACTAAGGCCCGATACCCCATCGTTTCTCAGGGAGGTTTCAAGGTCGTTGAGAAATATTGCAAAGAGTAACGGAGATAAGTTTTCCCCTTGGCGCACACCCAAGTTGCAGCTGAACAATGGACTGGTCAAATTGTTGAGTTTGATACATGATTTAGCATTAGTATACAAATTATAAATTACGTTCATTACTTTACCATTAATACCATTACTAATCAGCTTTGACCACAGTGCTGATCTGTTAACTAGGTCAAATGCCTTTTTGTAATCTACAAAAGCACAGTACAACCTCTTATTATTTTTGAGATATATATCAATTATACATTTTAAAGTAAAAACATGATCCATAGTGGAATACCCTGCTCGAAAACCAGCTTGATCTTCACCCAGTAAACCTGTATGGTTAATGTAATTAGTTAGCCTGGAATTAACAATTGATGTGAACAACTTGCTGAGGGAACTAAGGAGAGTAATGCCTCTGTAGTTATTTGGGTCGTCAGATGCACCTTTGTTTTTATAAATTGGGACAATTAAACCAATGCTCCACTCACTAGGAATTAAACCGGTATTGAGAATGACGTTGAACAACTTACAGATGACTTCCAATACTGCATCAGGACAGAATTTCAAAAATTCGTTAGAAATGTTATCGGTACCACAAGACTTATTATTTCGTAACTTGTTTTTTGCCAGATTCACTTCTTCAATAGAAATATCATCATTAATAAACTCATTTATAGAGTGAGTGATTTTTCTAGGATCAAAATTGTTATAAGAGGGTAACATGTTTGCGTCAGGTTCATCGATTTTATTCAGAGCACTAAAATGGTCAAATAGGGTATCTAAAGAGATTGGACACTTCTTTTTAACTTTACTGCCCTTATTAATCAGATCCCAAAAGTGCTTAGGATTATCAGACTTCAGATTTCTGAGATTTTCATTAAACTGGATATAATAGTCTTTCTTGCATTTTTTTAATGAGCCTTTTATACTCTTTGGCAAGGGATTTAAGAGCATTCGTATTATCAGTGGAATTATGCTTAGAAACTCTGTTTTTTAGTTTAAAGTACTCAAGTCTTTTGGTTTTACAGTGATTGTTAAACCAGGGTTTAGTGCAGTGATCGGAACTCGAAGATCTAAAATTAGGCTTATTTTTAACATTCTTAGAGATCCCAACCTTCATTGCTGGATTAATAAGTAACCTACAGACATCATTACATATTTGGTCAATGGAATTTTGATTGTGACTAGTAATACTTGGATTATCAAGTTTGGTCATAATAGAATCAATGAGCGAGTTATCAAAATGTTTTTTATAGTCATCAGATTTACGATGATCCCATGTTGTTTTGATAAGATTTTCCACATGGTCATCAGGTCCAGAGTTAACTAGTGTGTCATCCGGCTTTGCATAGTCATTCTGGAATTCGGGATTAGATGGTTCCAAATGATCATGAAGTCCCGTTCGTTAAACGAACCAGGTCAGCAAAAAAGCGCTTTTACATGAGGATGTCGAGTTAATTACAGATATAATAGGAATTTACGTCAACTAAAAGCTCGATAAAATAAAATCAAAATTCACAAAGGAAAATGCTTCAGGTAGTAGGGCCTGTGTTACCCCATTCCACATTTGTGAAATATCAATTTTCCACCTAAGTAAATTAATAAATCAGTTCAGAGACAAATTAGCTCTGCTCTGGTGGATAGAATGATAAATTCACTACATAAAGTACGAATGGCGTTTAGAGTAAGTTCAAACAGTACATTAATAGCCGGTTCCAGTACAATTTCTCAAAATCTCTAATAACATTAGGCATCACTTGGTTGTGAATAAATGACATACAACATTTAAAAAAATATCATAATCCATTCAAAAGTTATACACGACTCGTTCATTATTTAGTGGCATGTTATGAGTTTGTGCTTGTTCAATGTAGCAGCCGAGTTGGTCTTGCACATCTGTGCTCCACTTTTCTGTTCGAATTAGAAACGTTTTTTTCCAACTTTAGGCTTATAAGAACTGGTAAATAAGTGAAAAATGCATGGGGGTCTTATGAGCGCCGATGGGGCCTATACGGGGGTCGACATAGTGGCACATCTCTACACCCCAATGCACCCCGGGAATAAGACACAGTAAGTTACTCGCATTATACGAATTAAAGGTATAGTCCAACATTTTTTCAAAAAATAGATTTCGCTTAAACCCATCTTAATTAACGATTATGTGTAGCTGAAGTGCTATGTAAGCTTGGTTTGCCCCAAATCGTATTCAAACGAGTTAAAATAGCATTTTTAGTAATACGTGCTTCACAGCATGTCCCTTCAGGGCCACCGTATTTTCATGTACACAACACGTTGAACACGCGTAATAAAACTTCGGAGATCCCGAAGTTTTATTCAAAATCACTGATTTTGAAGCAATTAGGTCGATTTAAGCTGAGCTTTTTACAGGGTATATTAGTATATCAATATGAAATACAATCATGTGCAAAAGAGAAGTTTGAAAAAAAAATTGAGGGCCAAAAAAGATGTGGAAATATGCCTTTAACATCTTCCCATTGAACATTGGTCAGCAAAATGCAAGCATTTTGTAATATCACGACAACTCGTCACAGTCTGTGGGAGGAGTGCATTTTATGGTGTTAAGTAATTCTATTATAAGGATTTTTAAAAGTGCGCTTTTTAAGGAAATCCTGTGGGTATTTAGATACCTCTCAGCTTCTTTAAATTAATTTCTTCTTTAGTTCATTACAAACTAGGTCACACCCATTGGTCAAACTCTTATTTAATTAACATCCAATAAGCAAATAAAGTTGATACAACTAGGGAAAAGAGATTACCCAGTACTGTAATCAATGTCCCCAGGCAATGTCTTTACCAAATTGAAGATGATGAAAACTAACTAGTTGATCAAATTGACGTTTGATCTTGCACTTACAGCATTTGCCTATAAGGTTGGTTGTCTGTGAGACTGACAACCTGTTTTTTAATAATTTTGCTTGTAACAAATAGTATGCCTGGTTGAATTGAATCAATGTATAGATCTCAGAGAAACATACAATTTGTTGTATTCTCATGATCATAAGTCTTAATTGAGTAAACATGAAAAAAAGATAAATGTTCACGTGTTATCTCCATGAGATAGCTTTCACATGCTCTTCAGTAAATATCTTTCACATGCTATCTTATGTAGACAGTTTTTGCATGGTAATGTATTCGCATCATCAAAAGACAGCTTTTCGCATGCTACTTTCAGAAGATAAGTTTCACATGATCCTATCTTCAATAGAAAGATCACGATGTCTTAAGTAGATAGCTTTTAAACGCTATTCTCAATGGAAACTTGCATATGCTATCTTCAGTAGATAGCTTTTACATGTCATTTTCAATGGAATGCTTTCATAAGTTATCTTAAGTAGATTTTTTTTTTACATGAACATATCTTCAACATTAAGCTTCCATATGCTATGATGGCTTTCACATGCTTACCTTCAGTAGATTAATGTAGCCTAGCTTGGGATGGCGCTTTCTGTTTGGGCATGTTTTACATGTTTGCCTTTGTACACAAACTGTGGCAATTTTAACCACATTTTGTGGGAGTAAGACAAAAATGTAAAACACATCATTACCAAGTTATCTATAACAAAGGTACAATTGAAGTTCCTTTTGCATGCTTAAATAATACATCTTTTCATGGGTTTTATAGCTAAAAATTAACACAAGAATTACCCGCCTAGACATATTTCTGCAATCTGAAACCATATTAATTATCTTTCTCATAACCAAAACCACTTCAACAATAGTAAGCTACAACAACCGCGATGTGAACAATATTCTCTTACCAGTTACACACATCAAATTTCCATATTTTTTCTCAAAGTTATGCCTCAAAAGACTCAAATCCTGGCGCCATACACCATTCTCAGGTTTCTAAGATTAATTACGGCACACTTTCTCACTTGTTCTCAAGAGTCAGTATTTCCATTAAATAGAAGAAAATCCACTTTTAGTAAAACACACTTATTGCCACCTCTGGGTACTCTGTGACCTAACAATCCGTTTTGAATTTCTCTTAGGAATAAAATTGGCATCAAAGGTGAATTAATCACATTTGGGGTCACACTTAGATATCTTTGGGCATAAAAAGGCAAAATTTGGAACATCTCCTGACTTAAAATTCTGATAAGGGAGGAATTTGTGCCTGGATATAACAAGGTGACCTAGTTTTTGACCCTGTATAGCCAGCTGGTACTGTATTTTCATAACATTTTACCTATGGTGTAATTTGTTTGATTAAATTCAGAAAACAAGTATTAAAACTTAATATCTTATAGAAAAGTAATGCCAGGCTTGGTTCCAACAGGCAGAAATTGGTGACAAAGTCCCCATTCCTGTTTAGTACTATTTATGGCATGAGTATCAACATTAATAATGCAGTTCCAAGGCTTTTTAACTAGATGCTACACATGAACATACTTGTAATGAAACCAATGCATTCTTAAATTTAGAGAAGAAATTTGCTGTTGATCTGTTTGGCAAGTGCATAAACACATTTCTTAAATTTACAACACTTTTTTGTATATCACGTCATAAAAAACCCTTTCTTTTCTTATATTAAATATGATTTTTTTTTTTGCAAAGAAAATTGGATGACCAAGTCTGACAGTAGACAATTGGTATTGTCACTGATGGAGTTCCAAACCTCTCTGTAAAGTTCTAAACCAGATTACTGAAACCAGGTCGCTGAAAGATAAAGATGAGCTTACTGTTCTTTTAAGGAATTTGCCAGGACCCAACTACACAACTGTGTGCCATCAACAATTACAGCATTAGTGCTTATGATGTCTTAATACCACTGAAAGTTGCTTTGCTTCCAAATAACAACATAGGTCAGCTTTGGTTGGTCAAGACGATGGAGGATAAGTTAGCGAAATGTTCCAAAGAGAACCCTGCCAACTCAATCTAACTGGAAGTAGCGTATGGAGAGTTAAGAATTCAAAGACGCTTTAATTAGAATTTGCGTTTTTTAGAATATCAGGTTTTACCTGCTGAAAAGTTAGATCAAAATGGATTGTAGATTTATTGCTACAAATAATCACATTTGGAGGCAATTTTTTATATATTTTATACTGCTTAATATAGCAAATGTGTATACTTTAAAATCTATTGCAATTTCTTTTACAGAGAAATTGAAACATGGATGAGCGATCAAATTTAACAGGAGATGGCTATAACTTCACAAGAATTTTCCCTTTTGACTGTTTTAAGTATTTTATGATTATACTTCTGAACATAACTTGACTATCTAGGTGGAACGACCAGTATTTGTCAAGTATAAACTGCTTTAGTAAGAACTGCACATTTTTTACAGTTAAAAAAAAAATATGTTCAAGCTCATCTTATGTCAGAAACATTCATAGAGTTTTGTTTAAGTTACTTTTGATGCTACCATTATCATAGTCTATTGATATCTATCTAATTATTTTTATTTTTGAACACTTTGTTTCATATTTTCCTTAGATACTTTGTTTCATATTGTAAAGTGTCTTGAGCGGCCATTAACAGGGTAGATAAATGCCCTGTTGCTATGATTATAATTAGAATGAATTTGTGATGGTTTCCTATAAAATACCTTCAGAGTATACTACATTTTCCCCTTACTTTATTTATGTTGTTGTGTCTTGAGCATCCATTAACATGGTGCTTTGTTGCTATGATTTTTTATTAGAATACATTTGTGAGGGTTTCCTATAAAATACCTTGAGAGCAACGCTACCTTGGCAACAATAAACAAACCAGACAATTACTGGGATCATTGACTTTATTGAATTAATATAAACACCACACCCATTTTCAACCTATAACGGAAGGAACCTCCTGATCGTACCCACTCAATAATTTCCATCATCACACATTTGCAGATGCAGCACAAAAAACGCAGACTCATCCTAATAGCGTAGGTATTGAGCACGCCCACTACCAATAATTGCTTGTCTTCAAACATTAATAATTGAACATGTCCTTTAATCGATTACAAATAAAGTCAGTCTATATAATCGAGATGTAAGCTTCCGGAATTGTTCATTTTTTAACAAAGTTTGCACGATCACTAATCGGCCACACGAGTCAAGATGAAGGTCCTTCCGCCTCATTTGGTAATTATAAAAAAAAAGGGGAATTTAGCTTTTAGATTTCATTGATTCAAAGTATCTCTGTGGGTGATTACTAGTCAAAGGCAGAGTCAACATTATATAAGTCTCTTATATCCTGACATATTCAGAGAATATATTGATGGATTTTTATTAAAATGTCAAGAATTGTAAGACAGAGGATGCAGATCAGACATTGATTTAACCTTGGAAAGACACTTTTAACTCATCTGCTGAAAGGCAAAGGGTTAAAAGGGCATACAAGATATGACTGTGCTTGTTTGCTGGTGAATAATATATCTTAATGTTATTTTATCAGTGTCAAGGGCAGAAATGTATTGACTTATTCCAAGAAAGCTCATTTCCTAAAGTAATTTATCTTAAATTGCTCACAAAGAACATTTTATAGATCTGCTGCTCAACTTACCATGAAAAGTTGTTTAAATGCACATAAATATCTGAAAGATCCACCTACTTTCCTTAGAATGGTACAAAAACCTTGTAAACCATTATCATTACGAATCACATGATCAAAATAATGCAATTATGATGCAGGTAAGATATCAACACAGGTCAAGGTACTATACAGATGCTGTCTCCAGATTAATCAACAACAATTAACCAAATATTGGGAGCAAAAATCTTTGACCAATGTCAAAAAGCTTTAACATCAAAATCAATTTGCATAAACAATATTGCACAAAATCACAACAGACAATTTATGATGCCTCACATTTTTGTCTCCAACTTAATGAACAAAAATTAACCAAATATTGTGAGCAAAACCTCTTGACCAGTGTCAGAGAGCATCAAAATCAACAGCCATAAATTCATCTGCAGGGCATCCAAGAGCTTCAAGTCAACCAGTTTATGTGCTACACAAAGTTGACAAAGGTTTTTATAATGGTCTAGCCATGGATGCCTAGAATGTTTTGATTGTTTTTGTACCTTGTTGAAATGCAAGGGAAAAAAGGCTCACTGCTTTGCCTGATGTACTGCCTGAAGAGAATCAAATTCTAGTCTTGTAATAATAGTGAAATCGGCTTTGGACAACTTCTCAACTAAACACTAAGGCAAAAATATGAAAGGATTTACTATAAATTTGGGTAACATTTAAAAATTTAAAAGATGGCACAAAATCAAAGTGTCTCACATGTTCAAGCAAGGGTGCAATGATTGTCGCCAGTTTAATTGGCAAAAACTAACCAGATATTGAGTGCAAAAACATCTTGACCAATGTCAGAGAGAATCAAAATCAACAGCAATAAACCCATCTGGAGGGCATCTTCTTAGCTAACCAGTTTATGCGCTACACAACAGTGACAAAGGTTTCTATAATGGTCTAGCAATGATGCCTAGATTTGTTTTGATTGTACCTTGTTTGAAATACATAAAAAGGATATTGCCTAAAATTGCCTCTTATGAATATGAAATTGGATTTGGGTAACCGTTAAACAGTTCACATTATTAATGGAGTGGAGTCAACATATTTGAATGTTTAAGTGACCTGTTTTGTTTTGATCACTTTAACAAGATGGTGCAAAAATAGTTTTGAAAAGTGCAATCACAATACATGTTTGTCTCGAGTTAAATACACAACAATTAACCAAAATTTGAAAAATAAAAACATCTTTGACCCAATGCCAATGGACATTAAAATTAGCTACCACAAATCCATCTGCAGGGCAACATAGCCGACCGCTACACAACAGTGACAATGCATGCAATAATTGTTGCTATCCCCTTACAATTCACAGATTATGCGGCTAAGTAACCAAATGTGTTTCTTCAAATTTGTACTTTTTTCACACGTTTGTATACAGATTATTTAGCCAAAAAATGGCGGATTTATAATTCTAATTTGCATACAAGTAACCTTGGCTATTTGATACTATTGAGGTGTCAGAATGAACTTGAGGTTAGGTTACTACAATATGCCTTATATTTGTGAGATTTTTTATTTCACACTTTTTTGGGAAACAATTGAATTTTTATCAATTAATTGTAAACTGATGTTTTAACAATTTTGCATAAAAACACTTGGTTTTACTTCATTTTCTACATTTTTGTGAGATAACATATCTTTAAAAGTCACTATCTTTCAATATTTGCAAAAAAGGGTACTGACAAAATTTTACTGAGATATTCTGTCAGACTACGGTTATTGTGTAGGTTTGGGCGGTTTTGTTTCCCTTAGTTTCAGACCCTCATCTATTGTTTGTAAGCGTGCAGCTGCTATGCTGCAGGTGGGTGTGTCAGGTCGTGTGACTGTGAGAAAGTCAAACATTAGAAAGCTGCCTCTTGTTGTGTATTTATTGCTTGTCAAAAGTTCAAATGGCAGCTATGACTTTATGCATTTACTGTGTTAGCTAAAACTCATAGTACTATGTTAACATACCACTGTGCCCCATCAAGTTGATTTGTTTGTTTACATTTTTCCCTCTATTATTAAGTCCATGAAGATCATGAAGATATCTGTTCAACATATATTCAAACTAATTTAGGGTTTACAGTTGAGAAATAATGTAAAGTTAGGCAATAATTCCTATTTACACCAATACAGTCCAGTTTTCACATGCTACTTTTAGTAGAAAGATTCCATATGCTATCTTCAGTAGATAGCTTTCACGGTTAAATCATATTTATGCAGGAGTAACCAAACTCAGATAGAAATATTACATTAGAATATGATAGGAACATAAAGTGTAAGTCAAACTTGGACAAGTTTAGTTTAGTTTATTGCCTTTATTGCACAAAAAGGTATACCTTAGGTCCTAAGTGTTTGATAGAATAAAGCATACCATACATTATTAAAGGGTGCATTTATTCCACCGCACACTTGAAGAACAGGTACACTAGATCTTCAAACTTCATGAATTTTTGCTTGAGTTTCAAAAAAATTATGTCTGTAACCTAAGGCAAACACTGCCAGTCTTGGCACTGGTTTCCACATCCATATTAATTATGATCTTTTATGTCAATCTTTTCAGTCCATTTTAGCTCAGGGGTGTTCAATGTAACTTTGACCCCACCCTATTGTTCTGCTATGGCTTAAAACAAAATGTGCACCAAAACTTTAATCTTCTTAACACTTTGATCCTATTAATACCAGATTATAGTAGCTTTTGTTAAAAATCACAACAAAAATATACAACATAGTTTGCCAGTTCATATGGGCCAAATTTTGGTCAGGAAATTATTTGTAAAAACATCAAAAGCTTATTCATGTACCACATACACAAACACACTCATTTGCATGCCACACCCAATTTAATTTTAGGTTAATACATACACCACATATAAGCATTCATATCATCGATTCTTCAACATCATTGTCATGGAAACTATATTTTGCAGACTACCTGACATTTACTTGACCTTTGCGGTTACATCAATTTTCTAAAGTTTTGGAGCAAAACAGAAACCACAAAGTGTGAGTGGTATTTTGGTCGCGTGTCGCCATTCAAAATGATTAAGCATATATAAGCTGAATACTGAGAAAAACGCTTGTTGCGTGCCACATCCGATAGGAAAGGTAAAAGCTTTTAAGGGAGTTATTTGGTGAGTAATTATGGTGGTTTTGGATAAAAGCGGGAAAATAGTTCAAGTTTCCTGCCCTTAAGTGTAATTAGGCCAGGTAATTAGGTAGATATCTTTAGCATTATTATTGCAAAACATGCTTCAAATTAATTACAATGTTTTTAATTTGACTTACATGGTATTAAAAGATTTCTAAATTTACTTTAAGAGCTGACCTTTGAAAATCTTAATTTCTTGCCTTTAGTAGTCTGATTATAGTAATACCAATATTGTTGCAATATAGTACCAATACAAGATTACAAATTAGTAATGTTTTCAAACATGGTATTACAATTTTTTTCCAGTAAATCTTCTTATGACTTGGAATTGACCAATGAATGAACAATTTGTTGCTTTCCCCTAGTTACACTAATATTGTTGAAACATATGCTTCAAATTAATAACAATGATTTTGATTGAAGGTATTACAAGATTTTACTTTTTAGTTTGGTAATCTTGTAAAACTAACTCAAACATGACTTCAGATTAAAGTTCAAAGTAAGGCTACTAAATCCAGATTAAAATAGCTTAAAATGGAATAAAGGAAAAAATAAAACACAGGGTATATGCACTTGTACACAAATCACCCTGTTAAAAATAACCTAAAATATTCCGGGCCTATATGAGAATGGGGAAAAATCCAAACTGAAATCACCTTACTGGTTGTAGTATTTAGTCACTTCTCATTTTGCTTTCTGCCCACAGTCAATTAACCTTTCGATGGAAATCACACCTAAATGTAATCCCTGTACATCATTTAAGCCCACCTTGTTTAACCTTATCTATTACTCAAGAATCCAATTCCCAATACACCATCTTCAAATCCCAACAGATTCCAGAAAGGAAATCTCTTGGGATTTCAACTAAACCCCTTGGGACACTTAGTTTAAGTGTGTTCTAGCAAGAAGCTTTTTATTGTAGCGCTACCGGCAATGCAGGGAAATCAAGAGAGATAGGTGAATGAACTCAGCTTTAGTTCCACCATGAAACCACAAACCTCCGTAAGAACGACACTTTCCTCTCGCTATCATGTAACGGCAGATGCATTCTTGCTATATGCATTTCATGTGATCGGCTACTGGACTGGTACTAAGCATGTTGGTACTTTTTAAATTCACAATTTATTCAGCTTTGAAGGTGAACTTATTTTGATTTGATTTTAATCTATGTTTTTTTTTTCATAGGCAGATATCAATCGAGTAAAGATCTCAAATCGTGCAATAATAACTGACCATTGACGGTTGACCAATAAGCTGTGAAATGGACAATGCCCTCTAGTGGGATTTTTGTCCTTAGCTAAACGGACAGAGGATAAAGCAAGCTGCAGCCGGCCAGCGATCGAGTCAACAGGCCCGGAGGTTCAATCAAGCAAGTTCACGACCCAAAGACTCTTGACGGCACAGGCGTATCTAATGAGGCCAATTTACGAGGAAATCTTGGGATTAAAGTGGACAGGCGGCATCTTAACTCATTTGAGTTGTTTAAAATGGAAAACTTTCATGATAGGAGTGGAGATATACTGAGCTGATTATAGAGTATCTCTATCAGAATTGGAATCGCTTCGGTTCAGGGCACAAATTTATCAAACTAGGAATCTCCCGTTTAGTTTGCAATTTAAGCTATTACCAATGGGTTAATAATGAATCCAGAGTTTAAAAGATAAGGAGTTAGTAGAACAAGCCGGGAGAATAAGTCTTTAAGATCAGCTACTGACTGATGTCCATTGGTTTATAGTCTTTACATAAACCGTTGTGACAAAAACTCAGATATGCCTAGGCTATGATTACAAGAAAAGATATCAGAGGATAAAGGGATTTGTCAAATCCAAGTTGACCTTTTCTTCCATTTTAAACTCTAACAATGACTTCTTCCTTATCCTTAACTCTTAGGCTCATGCACACATAATTTAGTCATGGATTAACTTAGTCCAGGAAATTAGTCCTTTGAGGATCACCTTTATTCTTAATTATCATTTTT
>JAUMTS010717457.1:0-12244 GCA_032273385.1 Ophiopholis aculeata | reverse complement strand
GCGTACAAGCCAGTTAAAAATAGGGGGTCATTCCCGACGCACATCCTGCGTAGTCGATTTGGGAGTGCCCCCCCCCCCCCCGGGTTATCCCCCTTTTTTTGCACTTACGTGTAAAGCAGAAACATAGTAATTGGATCAAAGAAAACAGTAACGTTTTTAAACTGTATAAGAGCAACATAAGTACTACACAACAAATATAATGTACATAAATTATACTAATTTGCATTACATTAGAAACATGATGGCGCTCTACATAGAAGCTAGCCCCAAAAGTATTAAATCAAATTAATAAAATATTGTCGGCTAATATATAATCCATATATCAAATAAAAGTTCAAACCCGAGTATATATTGTTTAACACCAGGAGCATTTATAGACCAAACATGAAAATTCCCAAGGAAATTCACATAACATTTTGTTTGACGAATTACATGAATTAGGTGCAAATTAGAGAATAACATTTAAACATTAACTACCATTATGGTTTTCTACTCATTCATACGGCAATATCACTACCTGTTCAGCTTTGCTTCGATCACCATGATACAACTATTAAGAATAGCACCACTGTTAACGATTATTGACAGTTTTGTGTGCGAAGCTATAATGACCGAACACAAAACAAACGCAAAAATATATTTGTGCCAATTCTTCTTTCCTTATTTTAATTTACAGAAACGAATTGATGACTCCATTCACTATCACTTCAATCCGGAACGGAAATACGTTCAAAGTGATCCATTTTGTACATGTAGATCAACTGGATCAAAGTATACATCATATGGTTTAACTGTGCTGCCACAAAAGAATGTGACCTGATTGGTTTACAGTGTATTGGTAAAGAAAATGCCTCGAGTTCCAATGCAATTTCAACGACAAAAAAACAGCATAAGGAAAAAGCAAAAAGCACATGGTCGTTATCTACAACAAGCTGAAGAACCATTCCACACAAAAAGTATCGTTGCAAGTAACAATGCATTGGCTGAAACGCATCTTACTAAAGACCTCTCCAATGAGCAACATAGCCAGCTTACCCAAACGCTTCAAGGTGATCAGCATTACAGAAATATTAAGGAGCCATCAGATGATCGACGTAGCCTCCTTATTCAAGAAACTTCGGGTAATCAGAATAACCATCTCATCTGGAAGCCTACACATAATCAAGATAACCACCTCATACACAAGTCTAAACTACACACCCACTCTATCAAAAGGACTTTTGATGATCAGGATAATCTTCAAAATACCACTAATCATGTTCCAAGAACTATAACAGATGATAAACATGTTAATAATCACCAAGGTCAACTTATGCGCACCTCAACACATCAACAGGAGGACCTTCAACCAGTAAGGGCAATACCTTGCTTCACAAACCAGTCTCCTCGGAAAAAAGTAAAACTTGAAGAGAAGAAAGAATGTCCAGTACCTGAAGAACCACTAGGACAAAGGTGTACAATTGAATACATTGACCAAATCATAAACAATGCTTTAGACAAAACTCGAATTATCCACGAAGCAGATGATCAAGATAATCAGCTTCCCCATGAACTGTCAGATGATCAATATAACGACATCATCCAGGACCTTCCCGATGATCTCTACAGCCAAGGCAACACTGACTCGTCGAATGATCAATATTACGACAACATACAGAGCTTTCCTGACGATCAACGAAGCCACCGCAACCATGACGAGTCGGATGATCAATGTAACGACAATATCCAGGGCTTTCCTGATGATCACCATAACCACCGCAACCATGATGTGTCGGACGACCAAAGTAATGACAACATCCAGAGCTTTCCTGATGATCACCATAGACAACGGCACCATGACCTTTCGGCCGATCAATATAACGACATCATCCAGAGCTTTCCTGATGAACGCCATAGCCACCTCAACCATAACGTGTCGGATGATCAAAATAACGACAAAATCAAAAGCTTTCCTGATGATCACCATAGCCGACGGCACCATGACCTTTCGAATGATCAATATAACGACATCACCCAGAGCTTTCCCGATGATCACCATAGCCACCGCAACCATGACCTGTCGGTTGACCAATTTAACCATCTCACCAAGGAGCATTCGGATGATCAACAGAACCACCTCAATCAAAAACTAATAATAGATTATCATCATGACCATGAAACTGCTTCCTACCAAAAACGAAAGGAAACAGGCGTATATGAATGCATGGTATGCCATCACGGTTGTAGAAGGAGCAATGTGGTTCAGTATAAAACAGACAATTACCAGCATATCACAATACGAGACAAAGTTTTCACGGATACAGATATCTTAATAGAAGCTAACAACAAGAAATGGATATGTAGAACATGCAACAAATACATCAAGCAGAACCAGATGCCACCTAAATGTATGCCCGAACCAGACCAATACGAATGCGTGGCATGTCACCAAGTTTCCAAAAAGAGTTATGTCCTACAGTACAAACCTGAAAATTACCAGCATATCACAATACGAGATCAACCTTTTCCGGATACAAACATCCATAACGAAGCAAACAACACGGAATGGATATGTAAAACGTGTAACAAATATATCAAGCAGAACCAGGTACCACCTAAATGTATGCCAGAACCAGACCAATACGAATGCGTGGCATGTCACCAAGTTTCCAAAAAGGGAAATGTTCTAAAGTACAAACCTGAAAATTACCAGCATATCACAATACGAGATCAACCTTTTCTGGATACAAAAATCCTAAATGGAGAAAACAACACGGAATGGATATGTAAAACGTGCAACAAATATATCAAGCAGAACCAGGTGCCACCTAAATGTATGCCAGAACCAGACCAATACGAATGCGTGGCATGTCACCAAGTTTCCAAAAAGGGAAATGTCCTAAAGTACAAACCTGAAAATTACCAGCATATTACAATACGAGATCAACTTTTTCCAGATACAATAACCCTAAATGAAGCAAACAACACGGAATGGATATGTAAAACATGCAACAAATACATAACACAAGACAAAGTGCCACCAAAGTGCATACCAGAACTCACCAGGAAAAAAGAAAGGGCCACAAAGCGCTTTCAAGAGGCAATTAGAGAAAGAGCAACATATGTATGTGTTTCTTGTCACCGGTTATTATACAAAAAAACAGTAAGATCATACAAACTGCAATCGTATGAACATCTAAAAAGTGAAATTCGAAACCGAGTTCTTAACGAAAAATACAAACTTAGAAGTGCTGAAGACGAATACTGGATATGTCACACATGCCACAATCATATCAGGAACAACAGAATACCACCGCAGTCGAAAGCAAATGGCATGGAATTGGATGAAGTCCCTCCAGAACTGGAAAAACTCACCCCCCTAGAACAGCGTCTCATCTCGCAAAGGATACCCTTCATGCGGTTGATATCCTTACCAAAAGGAAAACAAAAAGCAATCCATGGACCAGCTGTCAATGTACCAGCTTCATTACAGCCAATCAGAACCCTACTCCCACGTCTTCCAAAGCAAGCCCACCTCATTCCGCTGAAACTGAAACGAAAATTGAAGTATAAACATGCGTACATGAGTAATTTCATCCGACCATCCAAAATACAGAATGCGCTACAATATTTAGTGGCAAAGAATAAACTTTACAAAGAGATACAGATAAATAAAACGTGGCAAGAACAATGGCGTGATGAAGACCCGGATTTGTGGGATGCCCTGAACAATGTACCGAACCAGTTAATACAAGAGCTTGATACCGACATGTCTGATGACGAAATATCACCACCGATCGCTGAACAACACAGTGAAAGACAACATTGTCAGACTCCACCATTCTCACCATCTGTCAAAAAAGCAACATGCAGTTCTGCAAGACAACTACAAGGTTATCCTACAGCAAAATTAACGTGTGAACCTGATGTGACAATTTTAACATCTGCACAAAAACCAACTACAAGTGAGGTCGCCTTATTAACGAATAATAGATCGTCTACCTGCTTGTTAAAAGACCTAACACGCGCTGCAGCTATAAGGGGTTATGACATTCACGATGTTCCGCCTGATGGCAGTTGCATGTTCCACTCAGTTACACAACAGCTCTCACAACATGGTATTGCAGTTACACCATCACACCTTCGCGCTCAGGTAGTAAATTACTTACAACTTCATCGTCAACACTATGAAAACTTTATGTGCACACATATAAACTACCTCCAAGATACGCCCAAACGTGACGAACTAGATGATATTGTAGAAGATATTCAAGCCCAACATGAAGACTTTGCACGAGATCTTCTATGGGACAGGTATATCCACAGCCTGCGAAATGGAAGTTGGGGAGATGACATAGTCCTGCAGGCAATAACAGATGAATTTCAAGTCACAATAAACGTACTACAAGCGCACCCTTCATCCGATAATGGACGCGTGACAGTGAAAACACCACAAGACACAGGTAATTATCACGATGATAGCCACCAAACTCTAACAATATGGTTAGGATTCGTACCGCAACGTCACTATGTGTTCTTGCGACCGGCAACACACCAGCAAGACGAACTTAACCGTGATAACACTTTGGCTGCAAGCAACATCCATCAAGAAGTAACCACAGCACCACAGCAAGACAAAAATAACAACCCCACGGAAATCGGCCCACTTCGTAACTTGACACCACACCAAACAGAACTAGGGAAAAGCACATGTCCTGTATCCAACAACGGTAAAAGCACACTGCAAAAGAATGTAGACGTGCCATTAATAGACCCAAGCAGAAATACGACAGACGAAGAAGATGCAGATAATTTGCTTAGGAAACAAGATCAAGCAGACTTTGACCGCTCAGTTAAATTAACAGGATTACCGTATGCCTCATGTTTACAACACGAGACAACGGCGGGAATGGATGAAATATTTTCAGTTGCTCCGGGTGAAGGAAGTAAACCCGTACCAATTCTGTCGGACAAATATTTCGAGGAAATGGCAAATCCAGATAAATTTCCAAACGGGAACGGGGGTCTGACTGCTACAACACGACCTGTTCCAATCACATTGAGTAAATACGTCAACGCCCGATTACTAGATGTAGACGGTAGATTTGCTAAGGATATTGACTACGTGCTAGCAGCACAATATGCCGTGGAACATAAAACAGTACAAGATGCCATATCTATAGCAATTCGACAAACCAATGGACAAGGAGGTCACGGCAAAAAGTATACAGCCGGCGATTTAAAGAGTGAACAAACCCTAAAAACATTAATACGAAGTGATAAAGCTTACCACTTTTTAAAGAATGTTCGGGGAAGCCCACCATACTGGCAAAAAATGTTTTACGAAACACTTGGCATGATGAGGCAACTTGGAATACCTACGTGGTTTTTTACTTTATCTGCAGCAGATATGCAATGGCCAGAGGTAGTACAGTCAATCGCAGCCCAATATAACGTACACTATACTGATGACGACATGAAAAGCATGTCATGGGAAACCAAATCAAGATGGCTGCGTACCAATCCAGTAACTGCTGCAAGACATTTCCATCACCGCCTGAACAGTTTCTTTAAAGAATTCTTACAAAGTGAGGCGCAACCAATTGGTGACATTACTGACTATGTGATCAGAATAGAGTTCCAAGCTCGTGGCAGTCCACATGCTCACACACTCATATGGATCAAAAATGCACCAAAACTAGGATATGATGACGACAACGAGGTCACATCCTTCATAGATAAATATGTGACGTGCGAATTACCCCCACCAGAAGATTCCGTGCAAGAACAAGTAACCAAACTTCAACGTCACTCCTGTTCTTCGAGATGCCGTCGCAGAAATACGTGTCGCTTTCACTTCCCGAGACCACCAGCTTCCAAGACTATCATAGCAAAAGAATATACAGGTGATCATCAAGCAAAACGTCTTAAGGAAGCAACAGAAATAGCAACAAAAGTTAGAAGTGCAATCCTCAGCCCAGACCTACCACCTAATGTCACTTTAGGAGAAGTCCTTAGTTCACTGCAGATCGGATTAGATGAATACATGAATGCACTTGCAATAAATAAGAGCGGAAAACATATCATCCTGCGAAGAACTCCGAGTGAAATCAATATCAACGCATACAACAGGGATGTTCTTACTACTTGGAAAGCAAATCATGACTTACAATATGTAATCAATGCACACGCTGCAGTCATGTATGTAGCTTCTTATGTCCTAAAAGCCGAAAAGGGAATGGGGGAGCTGCTACAAACAGCCGCAAAAGAAACATCTGACAAAGACATCAGAACTCAACTCCGGAAAGCAGGTTCTGTCTTCCTAACACACAGGGAAGTAACGGCACAAGAATCCGTTTACAGAGGACTCTCAATACCACTACGGCAAATTAGTAGATCTGTGCTTTTCATCAACACAAGCTCTCCAGATCAACGTGTGTCACTCCTTCTACCCAAGTACAAAATAGAAGAGAAAGATGATGATGATGATGACATTTTCTGTATGACTATGATCGACAGATATACTGACAGACCGAGTATACTCGAAGACATATGCCTAGCTGAGTTTGTAGCGAACTACACTACTACCACTAGCAACTGTTCAACACAAGAAAATGGTTCCACGACACCACAATCACCACTAAAACTGCCAAGACTACAACTCCAGAACAACAAAGGCAAAATATACAAGCGTAGAAAAGAAGCGGTTATTAGGTGGCACCATTTCAATCCAGAAACACAGTCAGAAAAGTACTTCAGAAGTAAACTAATGCTTTTCCTACCGTGGAGGAATGAAGACAATCTCAAAGGAACTTACAAAACATTCCAAGAAAGATACTTGGATGAGCAAACTGACATGACACCAAATGAAGAACGATACACATACAATGAAGGTGAACTAAACGATGCATATCAGGAACTGATTGAAGCAGGAATACCAGTTAACGCTTGGGAGAATGTGTCACCAAACCTAGCAGCATCTGAAAATGAGGCCAACCTCGAAGGCAGCACAGAGGATCGCCCGCTAATCGTTGACCAAGATGAAGTTGAATTAGATGTACCTCTCCCAAAGAAATCACCAGCAACCAACAACAAGTTACTGTTCACTAAAGAAAAGAACAGGAAGCTTATGTCGTCAAAGGCATATAACTCATACATGAGAGGCCTCAACACAAAACAGAAACAAATTGTACTGTATCATCGACAGTGGTGTAAAGAAGTTGTGTATTGCCATAAAACAAATCGACAAGTCAAGCCGTACCAACTTTTCTTATCAGGTCCGGGTGGCGTTGGTAAATCATTTGTCATACAAATGATACATCATGACACGGTTAAATTGCTCAGACATTCGCCACAAATTAGTGCAACTGACATACCCATCCTTCTTACTGCGTCGACAGGAGTTGCTGCATTCAACATACAGGGAATGACCGTTCACTCTGCATTTTCCCTCACAAACAGGAAAAAGGCTGACGGTAGTTACCTATCCCTCTCAGCAGACAGAGGAAATACCTTGCAAGCAGAACTTGAACAGCTACATGTAGTCATTATCGACGAAATTTCCATGATAGGAGCTAGAACCCTACACCAGATACACCGCCGCCTACAGGAAATAAAGAAGTTAGAATACGCTAACAGTAGATTTGGCAATATCACCGTTATTGCTGTAGGTGACCTGTACCAGCTGCCACCTTTTAAAGATCAGAAAGTATTTGCTCTTCCAGGAACATCCAACAACCCCACTATAGAAATGTTACATGGTTCTCTTTGGAGTGAATGTTTTCAATTCCATGAGTTGACTGAAGTAGTAAGACAAAGAGAAATCAACTTCATTGAAATCCTAAATCGAGTACGGAAAGGGGAAGCACCCACAGAGCTACAAGACCTTGTCGTCACAGAAGAAAGCCCTAATTACAATAGGGATGCCTTGCATGTCTTTGGTACGAACAAAAAATGTGACCACCACAACCTAAGTATGTTGGAAACATTATCGACAACAGTACACACCATCTCGGCAGTAGATTGCAAAAAGGATAAAAAGACAGGGCAACTAAAGGTCGATATCTCAACTAGAAAAAGATCTGACACAGGAGGTTTGGAAACAGGACTTTCCATTGCAGAAGGCGCAAAAGTTAAGCTGACCACAAACATCGACGTATCTGATGGATTGTCCAATGGAGCCCGAGGCATTGTTACCAAAATCGTAACATCAGAAGACGAGGTCCAATGTATTCTTGTGACATTTACGAACCCTATCGTTGGCGTCAAAGCTAAATGTAGCAGCAAGTACAAATCCAACTACCCGAATGCCGTTCCAATAGACCGACATGGTGCTACCTTTTATATATCAAGAGGAGCAGAAATATCCCGTACTCAATTTCCGCTGACACTAGCTTGGGCTTCTACAATTCATTCCGTACAAGGATTGACAGTGGATAACATTGTAGTCAATATGTCAGACATGTTTGATTTCGCTCATGCTTACGTTGCATTTAGTAGAGTCCGTACAATGCAGGGTCTTCAAATACTGAACATGTATGACCCTAAGAAAATCAGAGCAGATCCGAAAGTACTGACAGAAATGAAAAGATTGCAAGAAAAGACACTTCAATGTCCCATACTAGCCACCAAACAAGATAAAGGATGCTTACGTATAGCACATCTCAATGTAGGCGGGTACTTATCTAACCTAGCAGATATACTCAGAGATGAAAACCTGAGCGACTGTGATGTAATCGCATTTACAGAAACCCACCTGAATCCGTCCCAAAACGTACCAAGCCAAAACCAGCCACATCCAACCTACAAACAATTTCGAAGGGATCGCAATACTGACAACGACAAAGGCGGTATCATGATTCACGTAAGCCCAAAATTATCACCCAAGAGGCTCCCAATCTCAATCAGCAACCTGGAATTTGTAGCAATTGAAATCAAGAGGAAAGACAATGCCATGTTGCAGGTCATAGCTGTATACAAGCCACCGAGAACCCTGTCAACCACGGTGTTTATGCAGAAACTTCAGGAACTTCTACACCAACTGCACTCTAAAGAAAAACAAACTATCATTCTGGGAGACTTCAATGAAGACACCTACTACACGTCTGATGAAGCAACATTACCTAAAACAAAACATTAAAGAACCAACAACAGACTACGGATCCATGCTAGATCATATATATGACAACCTCAATGAACAACAACAGCAAAAATACTCTGTTGTGGATACATATTATTCGGATCACGACGTCATTATTGCAGATATATGAAGCCATATCACAAGATTCCCAACCAAACAGCATTCAAAAGGAACCGCAAAGCCAGCAAATGACAAATGTACAGCATATGTTATCTACTGAAGATGGTTCACTGACAAACTATGTACAGCACCGTGCTACCTACTAAAGATGGGTCACTGACAAAATATGTACAGCACATGTTATCTACTGAAGATGGGTCACTGACAAATTATGTACAGCACCGTGTTATCTACCGAAGATGGTTTACTGATAAACTGTGTACATCACCGTGTTACAAACTTAGGATGGGTCACTGACAAAATATGTACAGCACATGTTATCTACTGAAGATGGGTCACTGACAACTATGTACAGCACCCTGCTATCTACTGTTCAAAGATGGTTTACTGACAAACTGTGTACATCACCATGTTACCTACTGAAGATGGATCACTGACAAACTATGTACAACACATGTTAGGTCATTGGCAACTATGTACAGCACCGTGTTACCTACTGAAGATGGTTCACTGACAAACTATGTACAGCACTAGTTATATACTGAAGATAGGTCACTGACAAACTATGTACAGCACATGTTATCTACTGAAGATAGGTCACTGACAAACTATGAACAGCACATGTTACCTACCAAAGATGGGATACTGACAAACTATGTACAGCACCGTGCTACCTACTGAAGATGGTTCACTGAAACTATGTACAGCACCGTGTTACCTACTAAAGATGGGTCACTGACAAACTATGTATAGCACCGTGTTACCCACTGAAAATAGATCACTGTAAACCTATGTACAGCAACGTGTTACCTAGTGAAAATGGTTCACTGACAAACTATGTACAGCACCGTGCTACCTACTGAAGATCAATCACTGACAAACTATGTACTGCACCGTGTTACCCACTGAAGATGGGTCACTGACAAACTATGTACAGCACATGTTATCTACCGAAGGTGGGTCACTGACAAACTATGTACAGCACATGTTATCTACTGAAGATGGGTTACTGACAAACTATGTACAGCACATGTTATCTACCGAAGATGGGTCACTGACAAACTATGTACAGCACCGTGTTACCTTCTGAAGATGGGTCACTGATTAACTATGTACAGCACATGTTATCTACCGAAGATGGGTCACTGACAAACTCTGTACAGCACCGTGTTACCTACTGAAGATCAGTCACTGACAAACTATGTACTGCACCGTGTTACCCATATATATTTATATTATCAAGTAACTAATAACAACAATTATTTTCATATGAAGAAATATATCTTATATAATAAATGTTAAAATCTTACTCCTGTTTGTCTGCGTCGAACACTGTTAATTTACATAAGATTTATAAACAACAAACCCCAACCCCTTCAAAATTACAATCAGAATAGCCGATGCAAACAAGTTCTTTAAGAGATTACTAGTAGTTTATTGCAGTTATTGCACCTAAAAACACGCCAAAAACACCGTCTTTTTTAAGACACCATGTTGTACCTTCACACAAATAAGTCTTCATCAAAAAGTCGTTTCACATGACGTAAGAAGTTACCCGTCATGGTGTTTTTAAATACCAAGAACATTCTATGTGGGTTCGTTCCAAAATTAGGAATGCAAAATTTGATTTGATAATTTACGGTAAAAAAGCACGTACTAGTTGGAGACCCCTTAAGTGTATTGTAAAATGAATAAGGCGGTAAATAATGTACGGAGTGATTTATTCCGTCAAATATTTGATAAACTGAAGGGACTTATTTTCCATTATTTAATTCATTTCTTAGAACGCCAAAAAACATTAAATTGTTCTTAAGATTTAATATGGACTATTGCATACCCGTTGCCAATTACGAATACTCAACGGTTTAACACCATTATATTTATATCGTATAGACCGTCACTAATTTTCTGTTAGAAGTGTATTGTTCAGTTACACAAAATGATTTTGTTCCCCAATTTAAAACAAAAAACAGGGATGTAAATCAAATGATCACCAAAGTCGTTCAGTCCCAAAATCCGCAAAACGTTTTTTCAGGAAAGGGATACTTTATAAAACTCTTTTCCAAAATAAACTGTAAGTTTAGTATAAAATGCATTCCAGTGAGACGAAAATGGCCATTAATTATTGCTAAGTGAAACACAACTAATGTGATCGTAAAGCGCCTGGCAACTCGATTGTATATATCTAACAATCATTCAATGCATATATGCATCGCATTGATAACATGACAAGTTGACAAACTGACTTACAAAAAACCTAATAATTAATAATACTTACATACTTAATTATTTAAATTAACAGTTATTTTATCTTCTTTTAGAATACAAGAACATTTTGTTCAGAAGCTAAAGGCTTTTAAACTAACCTTGGTGTTTTAGAGTTTTTAAAATAGCTTTTGATCAGTAGTTGTGAACATATTTGATAACTTTATGTTATGTGTGTACAATAACGATGACGTCGACTTTTATTTAAATAAAATAGCTACAAACGCAACAACTTATTGTCTTCAGATTAACAGATCAAAAAGTAGTTAAAAAACCTTAATATGATTTTTTTATTTTTATTTTTAATAATTGTTGAAAATATTGCATATCCAAGTACCAATCATTTTGACACAACTCGTACTTTTCACATGTGTTAATATATTTAACAACGAAATATGAAAGAGCGATATACGATTTGACATTGGCGAATGAAATTTAATATACTAGAGCACCTGTAGCACCTTTTGCCCCTATTTCCCGCAGCAAATTCACCTCTGTGTGCCCCAACATGCCCAAGTGACCTCTGCATGACCTTTGACCCAATTTATGTTTTTCAACCTGGTCGACGATTTTTCGTTTGTGGTAATTATGAAGTGTTTCTAAGGATATTTACCCCTATCTGACCTTTGGTGACCCGTGGGTGACCTTTGACCCTATCAGTCTCTTTCAATGTGGTCAATGATTCTTTTGACTAAATTTGAGAGTTGTAGAGTGTTCCTAAGCAAATTGACCTCTATTTGA
>JAUMTS010717347.1:0-12246 GCA_032273385.1 Ophiopholis aculeata | reverse complement strand
AATTTATTAACAGTCAAAGAAAAGGTGAGAGGTCGTGTCGCCTCATTTGTGCTTGTACAAGCACAGGAGCTCTAGTTAGTTTTTGTGTTCATTATATAAATGCATCGAGGTGAAATGAAGGTTGTTAGTAAACCAGTTTGTTTTAATAGAAACTTTTTGTAACTCCATTAGCCTATCTAAATATACTTGAACAATTAACGACTCTGTCGTTGTCATGGTTGTGTCCATACTGTGTTTTATGTTTAAAAATAGAATCTTAACTAGGTATATTTTGTTGTTAAAATGTACAAATATGGAATAGGCCCTATGTTTAAAAATAGGATCTAATCTCAATATATTGTGTCGCTATTTAAAAAATCCTTTTGAGATTCATGAATTTCATCGTTACCAGGAATACATGAACACTATCTCTGTGAATGCTGGTAGATATGTGCATTTGATAAATCACTTGCTATCTAACAGCCATCAATCTTGATTAATGGCTAGTGCGTGACTTTCTGTAAGAAACGGGTTGATATAATGCCGCATGAAAAGCACTCACATTAGGA
Organism: Ophiopholis aculeata; assembly: GCA_032273385.1. Classification (NCBI taxonomy): domain Eukaryota; kingdom Metazoa; phylum Echinodermata; class Ophiuroidea; order Amphilepidida; family Ophiactidae; genus Ophiopholis; species Ophiopholis aculeata. The sequence continues at coordinate 11,698 of JAUMTS010717347.1, read as the reverse complement.
ACGAACCAAATAATAGCTACCGTGAAGATGGATACAGTGATAATGAACAAATAATAATACTAATAGCTGTGGGAGAATAGCATTTTATTTCAATTTTTACCACTAATACAGTACTGATGTATCGAATAAATTAATATTACTGAACACATGTTAAAGGTAATCGGTGAAGTGTAAACTTCAGTAAAAGTACGTTTCAATACAGTTTTATGATAACTATTGTCTCATCCATGTTTATATCAGATACACTTTATCAACTGATGTTCATTTGTTACACAATTGTTTCTAAAAGGAAATTTATTATGCATTAGAAGATGACTTGCACTGTTACGTCCAGGGTTGAGATTTGTAATTTGCATACAAATTGCCGTTTATGTATTTTCTGCACGGCAATGGCTAAACTTGCCTATAATGTACACGTGTAAGGGAAAGGCTATCCGTATATTATGAGACTTGTTTTCCAAGACAAAGTTGGCATGCAACCTGTTGCGAAGATCATTTTAACTTCAACCATTGGCTTTTAATCTATATACAGGCCGGTACACGTACACACATTCGCAAACCCAAATCACACCGATTCAATTCAATACTAATGTTATTTATTGAAAAGCAAGCTTTGAGGCAAGTGTTAATTTTCCAACGCCTGGATTCACATTTTAATATACTATAGAGAGTGCCGCATAAAAGATACAGTATTGGAACCCAATTAAGTTGAAACAATCACATACAATTCCTTGCATCAAACCTGTTTTGCTTTCTTTCTTAATTTCTTTTCTTGTCAATGTTCAATAAATAAGTAGTTTGTTCTTGTTTAGCATGTTTAGGATCGAGGCAAAGCTGGTGAGTTAATTGGAATGAATCGGTCGACTATCATCCAGACTTATATTCAGCGAGTAAACTGCTAAATAGTCGACTTGGAATGATATACTGTAGTCAATTTTACCGAAAAGTGTAATTGTCTAGGCCCCTTGTATAATTTATATGACAATCTAAACAACTAGATGAAATTTGGATTTTGAGCTATTTGCTATTCTATAGTTTGTAATTTGGACCGTGTCTGATTGTTTCCCCATATTACACATAAATAAAGTATTTTCTTCAATAAACTTACCTCTTTAATCCCAAGCATCCTCTGTACAAGCTTCATTCCCAGACGACAGTTATTCACTTTTGATTCTGGGTTCAGTAAATCAAATCGTGGACACGTGTCAGGAACTACTGCCTCGATGAGGGCGCACAAACTGACGCCATTACTCCACGATCTATTCAAATCCGTTACTTTTCTTGCAGGAATTTGTTCTTGCACCCATTTTAGAAGTCGGCGCCTTTTAGATTGCTCTGTGAAATTCAATAATGATTTTTGGGGATTATTATTACTATATCCTAAAACCCAAATACATATTTTGTTTTAATCCAATGTAGATATAACTTTCCTCAAATCCCAATAAGTTTCCCTGATCTATTGTGTTTACATATTTACTTTGATCATGTTGATACTTTGTTTTGATTTTGTCTTATTACTTTACTAGGCCACTTTATAACTAATACTTTTCCAGTTTCAAAATAACTCTTTGATATCCCACCATTGGTTCTACTCTAAGAAGCACCGTGCAGTTTGATTAAGGCTTTAAACTCGTGTTTTTATTATATATACTAGTATGTAGTTTGTAATTGATCAAGCAAGAAAACAAATTGTGTAGCTATTAAATACTGAAATTATTCAGTATGCTGAAAGTCTCCAGAAAGTAGACAAACCAATCATTGTAGATTTGGTCACATTTAAAGTAAGGACAAGTGGATTTAGATTTGTTAGGTTTTTGTTTGAAAAGTAATTAAAAGTAGCTTCAAATAAAGCCGTATACTTAATTTAGGATTTAAATAATGGTCTTAAAGCTGCAGCTACGCTAATTGAAAAAAGCACACTCTAAGAAATTTAGTTCCTAAAATAGACCTTAATAATGTTCTTTAACTGTCCTGTAGACAGAGCCATTCTATAAAGAGCCAAAATGCACACAAATAAAGGGGTTAAGAACCTTTTTGGATCTAGAAGCATCATTTGAGGTTCATTTTGGAACCTTGAGATACAATTGAGCTTTTCGTAAGGCTTCTGTCTACAGAGCAGCAAAGAACCCTGTTTCTTTATATGGTGCAAGGTTTTTTTCATGTCCTAACTTACCACCACGGGAAATCTTCCCGAACCATTGAGATACCTTAGGCGAATACAGTATACCATATATTCATTGTATGCATAGATATGTTTTCGTAGCGTTCTTGGTCCAAACAGATGACACAGGAAACGCCAGATGTAAGGTAGCACATTCAAGTAGGTAATGAGACTAATTAACCAGAACAGGAACCGAAACACCGACTTAATGCCTTTCAAAATTTTGACGACGCAGGACCGTGAATTACGGGCAACTGAAATGATAAAAGTGTGAAAATAAATGGTTAATGTCGTTAATAGTACCCAATATTTACCTCTTCAATTATGTGTAACTCGTTCATTGTAACAATCAAAATACTGTTAAGAATAAACAAATGAAAGAGTGGGTTAATCGAAAACTGATATTACTTATACATTTTGTTTATAGCTTCTTCGGACATTGATACAATTGTAAGATTTTAGGGACGATGTCCACAAACGTACACATACATGTAACATGGTTCAAAAAAGTACCCTTAACATTTCCAAAATGCAACCTTTTAAGTCATCGTTATACTAATTTATACGCGTGATCAACATAAATTTGTTATGACAAGCATTCAAAAAGGAGGAGCGAAAGTAATTTGAAGTCTGAGGGGGGACCAAACAAACAGTATTTGTAGCATCAGCCAGACCCATCCCTACCGGTATCGGTATATTTCCTAAATGCATCCCTCTTAAATATGTCAAAAGTGCCTTGAAAATTATCTTGATTTTAAAGGTAGTTTTTGTGTATATACACTCATTTTTTCGCGTGGTCAACAACAAATAATTGTTCATTGCCAAATTCAAAAATAAGGGGCGAAAATAATTTGAAGTTTGAAGTGTGACCCTGAACAAGTATTTTAGGCATCAGTCCGACCTCACCCCGAGTGTTTGTAAACAGACCCTTAATTATAGACGATGCGCGGTGTACACATACCTTTAACATAATTTCATAACTATGGATTGTTCATTGTGTAATCAAATTTGTTGCCCAAGGACACAAATTATACTTCTATTTATAGTTATAGAAACTAAAATTACTTTGAATAAAGATGGATAATTTACCTCTTGACGTCCAAACTCTATCACAGTGAAGGGTTATACCCGGGTTATACAATATCCAAGATAGCATTCTGTCAAACATTTATTGTATGATCAATTTTTTCATCCAGGCAAGTAAGATTACACTGTATTGTAATAGAAATACAACAATGACTGTCTTTAAGATAATTTTTACCCGTTTACGAAGCTTATTGTATCTTTAGCATAGTTATAGTAATCAGGGCAATTTAGTCTCATTTTATTTCCTAAGTCATTGATTTGAAAAAAGAAAGAAAATTAATTTCAGAAGAGTGATAGAATAGCAGATAAATACATTGTGTCGATTTTTTAATTAATTTGAAAACCCATTTAGTTTTCAATAATAATCTTGGAAACTAAAAAAACAAGTTTAAGACATCCATCTGTTGTAATGGCTGACGTATATAGCACTAGAAAAATACGTCTTTCCATGCTTCAATTACTACGGTATGTGCATATATTATTTTCAATAGCTTTCTATTTCAATTAATAAAAACATTGTAATAAAGTGACAATTAACCTTTCAACAAATGACACCGTCATATTTGACATGATTTTTGTTACAGTTTGTGTGACTGCTGAAATTTGCAATCTATTAATAGCCGTTTGACGTAGTTATGGTTACCCTTTATGAGATAGTATTATGTGCTGAATGGATTTAAATTGCTCATGTTTATACCGTTAAAAAATAAAATCTATATAAAATAAATTTGATATTTGCTCAATGCTAATGCAACATATATCAGTTATGAACTGATGGCCAAATAAATACGAACACAAGTTTCTCTCCAGAATAAAATCAAAATGAAAGCTACCCAAAAGGTGAGTTAAAAACCTATGTTGTTGGAAAATAGAATCTCTGATTAAGGCCAAATAGAGTTTATCATTTGTATCTGTGAATGCATAAAAAAACATGTCGTCTTCTTATTGTTTGTGTAGATTTGCATAAATATCTTTAAAAAAATCTTTAACAAACGTCAGAATACATTAACATAATAAAAACAAGTTTTGTTTTAAAATAACATTCTTAGTCTTTAAAGATTATAACTCATTTTAAGATTATTATTTTCAAACTATTTTGAACAAAAATGTTAACAGACCCCAAACCCATTTTTTTCAATAGTAAAAAGCTGGTTTTATTTTTATATTTTGGTTTTGTAAAATTAAAATCCTTAAATGCTTTTACAAATCTTAAACCGACGTCCAAGAACAATTTTTTCAATAAAACAAATCTCCCAGTTTATTTCATTATCTTGATTTTTTAAACTAAAATTCTTAAACTCTCTTCGACAATATCTTTAATCAAACTCCGAAAACATTATCATCAATAAGGAAAAAGGTGTTCGTGTTAATACTTTGATTCTTTTTTAAAAGATTAACACGAAAATTCTGCAAATATTGTTTTCATAAAAACAGCATAATTCGCTTTCGATTACAGGCTTTCTTCGTACGAACAAACTGCAAATTTCAGAGCAATAGCATTGTATACTATATTATAGATTACATTTTTCAAACAGAAACATGTGCTATTTTAAAATGCATTTTTGATATTTCATCTTACTGTCAATGTACAGTAATGTATTAAACAATAATTGCCTGCTTTCTTATCTGTCGGTCTGTAGGTCAGTGTTTTCTCTCTTTTACTTTTTAATCATTTGTATATTATTGCTGTATAACAACATGAACAATGGGTGACAAGATGAACTCGGTGATATTCATAGACTCGTTAAGCTAGAAAATATCAGAAAAAATACATTTTTTTAATCAAACTCTTTAAAAATGTCTTTGCGTGCACTGGGTTTTGAACTTTAGAAGTCACTATTTCAGCATATCGAGTATAATGGCTCAGGAAATTGCTGAATATATAATTGATTTTATGAAAGATAGCTTTAAAATCATGCTAAAGGCGACATGGCAAGGAGGCAAAATATGGACGAGGTATGATTTGTTCAAAAATCTATGCAATAACATTTAGAGATTTTTTAATTTTATTTAATTATAAAGAACAATGCACTACATAAGACATACAATTTTTCTATTCATAATTTGTTGATAAATATTATTTCAACCACTTTTATCTTTCAAAATGTAAGAGAAATCATGGTCTCCTTTGTAGTATGTTGAGAATTTAGCATTGCGTAGTCGGCCCTACATTCTGACCTCATTCGAAGAAGACCTCTTTACAAAGGTTTAGTTTGTTGGATTCAAAGGACAACCACCAGGAAAATAAATCACTAAAAATCACTGAAACCGCTAGAGAAACGCTGAAAATAGTATTTCAGTGGGTTGTTTTTCATGCTTAAGATCAAAGAGGGTTACCTTCCACAGTAAATTCCCACTTATCCTACTAAACCCCACTGAAATTGCCGCTAAATTTCACTAAAAGTGTTATTGTTATTTTTCAGCGTTACACTTGAACGTTTTTTGTGTACTTGTCAGTGATTTATTTTCAAAACACTGTAGGGTCACTTGAAAACTCAAGTTATCAATATTTTGTATTGATTTAGGAGCAAAGTCATGGGGAAAAAAGAAGTAATACTGACACAGGGTGTAAGATAAAGCTATCGTGACAGAATAACTCATATTAATTTCAACTGATCAGACATAATTAACATAATATTCAATGAGGGGATAAATGAACATAATTATGCATAGCCCGTAAACGCAATAGCAGAATCAACCTAACATTTGAAAACAAGCTTTCCCGTGTATTTCTAGTATCTACTGATATATTTCATAAAAGAGGTTACAAGAATCCTGAAATGTCCCTTTAACAAATGATTAAACAGACTGGAGGAATTAGGTAGGAACGTGTGTGATTCAACAAAACAAAATATAGAAAAATCTTCCAGAACTTCGATTCCAACTCAACAGTAAGACCCAAAATAGAAGGGCTATTTAGCTATGATATGAGCATTTCTATTTACAATGGCAGGGTTTCGTGGTGTTACGTGACAAAAAAACTAAAACAACCGTCCAGCACGTGTAAAATATATAGTTAAAAGGGTGTCGTCCCCGGGGGAGGTTCTCAAATAACTTTTGGGTAGGTATGTGCTCCTCAGAGTTCAAAAATCGGGGCGTCGGAACTGCTTTTAGTGTTAAAAAGTGGGGGTATCCGGAACGAAAATTCCTGAAAATTAGTGCTCTGGAACGGACATTTTTAGCTGATTTTAGGGCTTTTTAAAAGAAAAACCTTTAAAAGTTCACAATAAAAAGTTTGGTCTCCGGAGCTGAAAAATTGCTTGAAATGGATGATCTCCGGAGCTAAAGAATGGCCTTAAAAGGGGGTTCATGAGGAGGGGGTGGGGATCATATCCGTAAAGACTCATAAAACCATCTCTTTGCAAAACAGAAAAGGATGCACTTCAAATTACTGTTACGCATAGGAAAATCACGATATCACCATGGTGTATTGAGAAATGCTATTTAAACTGCACCTCGATTCTGCGAAAATAACTTTATTTTAATCAAGTATAGTGCTATCTTGCTGTTTGAAAATCATTTGTTTCGCTAGATTGACCAACCACTGTAATTAATTGAATGGTGGATCCACAATAACAATACTTGTGCTGTAAATGAACTACACGTTCCTTATGGTGAGAGGTTTCTCGGAAAGAACTCAAAAGGTTAAGGACCATCGCCATACACGAGTTGTGTACAATCTGTATCGATGCATGTATGTTCACAATTATGAACTATCAATACACTATACAGATCACACTAAAATCATCTAAATTTATTAGTGGTGTGGTAAAAATCTAATAAATTGGGTTCTTAAGCTTTTAAAAGTTTAAAAACCCAATTTACTCGATTTTTACCACTACGTATAATTTCCTTTTTTGGGTAATACTGTTTTACACTTTTCACTTGAGTTGACTTGCGTATGAATCTACATCACTATCTCAATTTCATTAGCATCTTCGAATTAATATCCTGTTTATTTTTGATTTTGCATATGAAAAACGATCGTTATCAACTTGAAGCTACAAATAGCACAACCCGTAAAAAAAGGTGCCGGATATTAGCTTCGTTTAAATAGGAGATAAAGTTGAAATCACCATTGGACTTGTAGACTATTAGAAGCCAGAAAATCAAGTGGTCCTTTATCGGAGACCGAAAGTTGAACCCAGAGAAGAATCCTACTCCTATGGCTATGAGACAATGTGAATGATACACAGATATGATGTTTGTTCGCTAGATTGTCGATCATTCTTTTGTTTTCTCTTCTTCTAGTTACTAGAATATTAGCAAAGTTGAACCCAACCGAAAATGACGAAAACATGTACTAACAGATGTAATATCTCGATTTTTTTACAAAAGTATATTAAATATTACGTTTTACACTTTTCACTAATCAATCAAATAGCTTCAAGAAAATAAATAATTAGGTCACATGTCACCTTCAATCAGTACATTGCGTTGTACATCCTTATTGTAATCAGCTTGATTGTTCTGCTTTGATTGCTTTTCAGACTGAATTTTATCCAATAAGTGCCTAGGACATAAATTATAAATTTAGATCCTAACGTGCATATAACTGCTGAATATCAACATATTGTTTTTCTCGAGGCTAAACATTAATACTAATCACTTATTTGTGTCAGCAAATAGTATCTGAAGAAGGCTTGAGCCAAATACACCAAGCCCGTAATACCCACCCATTTTAATACCCACCATTTTGAATGAGCTGACATTCATTTTGCTCATTGCATTGTTAGCTATTGTTACCGCGTAGCTAAATCTGATAGAATTCGCCCACATGCTTTTTGTTTCTATCTAAGGTTGTGCGATTATGCGGGATTGAATTCCCTAAGTAGCTCTAAGTGTTTCAAACAGAACCCTTGTTTTCATTTTATCGCCATTTTCCTTCGAAGGCCAGGGTTAGGTTTGTTTGATTTATAATGCTGAAGCAATCTTTATTTATTTCTGCCTAATAAATAACAACCTTCCTCTTAAAGGTCGATGTGCCAGTCAAATTAAATAGTCTCTTTCATAGCTTGTATAGGATTCTACTGACATATAGAGCAAAGGAGCAAATTTGGCCGAGCACGAGACTATTTGAACAGATTGAAGTGTAATACCTGTGTTTTATTGCTATACATTGATTGATGAAATTGTTGTTTATGATGTCCTGATAATGAGGAGGAGGATTTGTTTTAACTCTGTGCATATATTGATAATTACTTGCACCTTGAAAATAATTACAACATGCACCTTGAAAAGAAAATAATTACTATACATGTGCACCTTGAGACTGATTACTACATGCACCTTGAAACTAATTACTACAGTACATGCACCTTGAAACTAATTACTACATGCACCTTGAAACTAATTACTATATGCACCTTGAAACTGATTACTACATGCACCTTGAAACTAATTACTACAGTACATGCACCTTGAACATGTTGAAAATAATAACCCCAAAAAGATCAGTGAGATTGGACAGTTTAGTAGGATTAGTGTAAGAATAACAATGCAAAAATCCCACCAAAAAGAGGTTTCGGTGATTTAATTTCCTAGTGTATCTAGCAGGCCAGCGATTTCATGGAGCTATGTTGAGTGTCTATAAATCCTGGCCTTGTAATAAAACTATCGCTAACTTATACTCAACCTATAATGTGTTTTGAATAAATTAGTCAAGATACAGATCCAATTTTCATTAATTTTAATATGCATGTCCATTATTTTAAAAAGACACTAAATTTGGTTCGAAGAAATGACATGTTTCCCAAAGGTGTCAATATCTAGATCTCGTATTGATAACAATTTAGCTACCTTAGAATACGTTATCTGATTATATAGTAAAGTTGTTTAAAAACGAGGCTATTAGTTTGTTTTTTCATGCCTAAAAAGGAATAATACAGGCAGTTTGAAACAAACATCATTCTAATCAAATTGTGAAAAAAAGGCAATAAAATACATAATCAATTCTGGGATAATTTATTGTATGTAAAAAAGTAAAATTTTACTCGTATTAGAATTGCCTACAATGCTCACTCTTTAGAAAAGATTGATTAATTCGTTTAGAGTGACGCTCACTTATTTGGAGTGATTTTTAGAGACACCAACCAAATAACCCTCGCAACAATGGGGAGTCATGAACCAAATGCATATAACCAACTTAATTCAGTACGCCCAAATAATATGTTATCTTCTTATGTCTGAAACAATATTATTTTCATGTAATTTGTTAGCTGCTTATGGGATTATAGAACGTAAGGTACATAATTCAAAACATTATCTCTTTACAAGTAGCTACACAAGTGCGTAGAGTATACAATTCAAAATTATATTTTTACTTAAAACTACAAGTGCGAAGAGTGTCATTCAAAGGTAAACTTTTTTTAAACAAAATACAAGAACGTATAGGGTATATAATTATATTATATATATAATTTGTTTAAACATAAGATACAAGTACGTATCTGACGTGCAGGGCAGACAATTATTCACTCGTCATAGCTTCATGAAGTTGATTACTGCAGAACTCCTTTTTATCAATTGGTAATTTTGTGTTAATGTTATTAATGTGAGTTGTATTTTTTGCTCTAAAAGATCCTTTTTATATCAAAAACTTTGTACTTATGTTGATGAGTTCTAATAGAAGAAATTGGAAGTAATATCACTGTCTCAAACACGTGCTTTTAAATAGAGTTAACTTTTTGTTTGTTTCCACATTTATGCATTTATGTGCTTACGATTACCTTTAAATATGGTATACATGTAGTAGCAAGTTATCTCTTTTGGTGAAAAGGCGTGTTGGTGTTTTGGTCTGACCAAATAGTTGTTTTGTCTATATATTAACTATTTGCTCTGACTTTACTTGCTACGTACTGACTTGCTCTGGTCTTTTTAATTCAATGGTCTATGGTTGAATTTATGTAGAATTTAATTTAATATTTTGTAGTTGTTTTCCTTAATGGAGAATACTGAGTTTACTATTCGAAACGTCGGTCAGTTTCTTGTCATTAGTTAGGCTAGTTGCATGGCATACATTGCCTCTTCTTTCTTTGGTTTAGTAGCTTGGCACAACATTAATGTTCTACTATATAAGTAGATGTGTAACATCCCCGGCCCTCACGAATGACATATAGTCCCTGAGATATTCATAATTTACTGATCGTCTAGAGTCGTGTGTACGTGTAACACGTTTTATTACACGTTTATCATTCTTTACATAGGAAATATATTTTGCAACCACCAATCCAGATTCCCAATACAATTGGCGATGTTGACGTAAATGCAAATCGAAGATCGGCAACAGGTCCCTTAGGAAGCTCTTGCAATACAAGTATTATAGGCGATTAATGATGTCTTCCCTTCAATTCGCTAATTAAAACATCTTACAGGAATTGAATGGAATAAAACCATGATATTAATGATTGATTACTCAGTTCTGACAGACTTTCAGTCTTCCAACTGGGATTTGTTTTTACCTCTTTACTCTCCTTGTTCTGTTACTTTTTACTATTAAAGTTGCATGGGAACCACAACTTGTTACAATACTACTATTGTCCAGGAATTATGTTAAAGTAAGTGCATATGTTCATAAATAATCATTATTTTGACTTCATAAGGCTAGGCAGAACACACATTGTGTATACACCACAGCTACAAATCAGCTATGGGTGTAATATAATTGTGACTTTACCCTGTAATCTTACATAATATGAACAGATGGAATATCTCGCACTGTACAAATAATTGAATCGTTCGCTAACTTCACCAAACAACAAAATAGCTGATCAATAATTTCAATATAGGAAGTCTCTCTGCTAAGATGTATTCAAGATTTGGACACTTTCTTGACTATTTCTTAACTTTAATTTAGTTTTTGTATCGTTGCAACAAAGAGTTATTAAAGAAAACATAACGAAATAGTCAATACATTGTCCGAATATCTTGATAAATTGATTTTCATCGTTTTTAAAATGCCACCTCTATTACTAAACGTGGTAATGTGCTACGTGGATATTGCAATCGAGGTTAATTGGTCTGTTTTGTTTGACCGAACATTATCTAATTAGTGCCTGAGACATAATTACGAGGAGACTCAAAAATAATATGATAATATCTGCTTATATCAAACAAGTCCTTTTCGCGGCTACTTTACTTATTAGACTCTCTGTGTTATTAGCAATTAGCATTAGAAGGAGCCTATTCATAGGAAATTCGACTTGATTTATTTTCTTCAAACTTCAATAAGTTTAATCAGGTTTTTGCCGAATCATTAATAATACTAAGCAGATGGACTGTCCTTAGCGTTTAAGGGGTCTCCAACTAGTACGTGTTTTTTTACCGTAAATTATCAAATTCTAATTTTAAGTCTTTATTTTAGAATGATACTCAAGCAAATTTCCTGAATTTTTTGATACATTGTAAAATTTTACCTCTAAAGCTCTCAGAAATGTCCTTTTATTGAAGTAT
>JAUMTS010717346.1:0-19170 GCA_032273385.1 Ophiopholis aculeata | reverse complement strand
AATTATACTCTGACTAATAATGTTTTGTAGTTTATGAAGACCTACTTCGTAGCTTGTTTGTTAGAAATCAAGGGGAAGATAGATTGAAGGGAGCAAATGTTTGCTTCAGTACTTAGACCACCTCTACCAACTTCAACAAAAAGGCCCTCGGGGTCATAACTTTATTTTTGTAAATCACTGGTGCGGCTCGTGTACTTATTATCTTTATGCTCATGAGCTTTTTGAATGTTTTGCCCAAAGGGGATAGTGGGCTCAATATGGTGATTGATTTTGAACTTTCATTTTGAGCACAAAATCAGGTTTTATTTTGCTTTTTTTATGTTTTAATTATCATACAGCAAACTCCTGATACGTCTTTCGCAACCAAATTCAAATATACATACGATGTCTACTATATTGCACCATGGAAATGATTATGAAGGATTATGGCACTATTAATGACGTCAAATGTGAAACCAATGGCCACTGATTTATTTATAACAGGTACTTTTTATGTCTCTTGGGGCTTTTACATCACACGAGGACAGGTTTATCTCTTAAAACCCTTGCGGTGTGATTCAAAATATATGCTTCACTGCAGAGTTCATAATGCTTTATTAATTTAAAGTGCATTGTTGTGCTGTTGTTCACTTAAGCAAATGACTTGTATATTTAATAGTTAGCCGTCTGTTAGGATTTTATTTGTTAGTGTGATGTAGTTATATACGAAAGTTTCTACATCTGCATCTATAAGTATGCTTCCTGCACAGGCAATCGGACCGGACTGATAATAATGTGCTATAACAGCTATTAAAAGCTTTGGTCAAAATGTGGACACGGAGAATGTAAAAGTCTCATGCAGTTAAGACAAACTCATTCCAAGGAAAGTGAGAGCGGCTATTTACATACAGAAAGAACTTAACCCCGCCCTAAATAGGGACGGGGCTGTAAACTATCAAAGATTTATGATTTTCTTCTGGCAACACCTAGCAGGATGCCTCCAGCATCCGGAAGTAGAGGATCAGACGTCAGTCAACATTCAACTACAATCCGCTGATGATGGAGAATGGTTTCTCTAAAAATGTCGGAAGTAAACACGTGAATGTTGAAGAACAGTTTTAAACTTTATTTTCATGTCTATCACCAACACGATTACATATATTCATTAGCTATGAACAAATGTAAGTTGAACAAATAATTTTTTTTTTTTTTTAATAATCCAATTATATATTTACTTGTAATTCGACTTCGGCCAAAAAAAGTGAGTCCAGCCTTCTTTCATGATACAATTGTCTTGTGCATTCTACTTTAAAGCACTATATTTTAATAGTTGGTCATTTGAAACATGATAAGATGTTAACGGTTAAAAATGAAGAGAAATTTAAGAAAACGGGCACTTCAATACGCAGTACTTGAGATAGTTGAGAACTTGGTCAGATTAGAGCTCGATGTTTTAGGATCAGTTATATTAAGAATTGGATTGTGGTGAAACATGAGTTATGATATGTCTAAAAAAGGAGTATTACATCTTACCTCTGATATATATTATATTTGTAATATTTAAGATATTTAATCTAGATTAGTTTTCACAATACTCCATTGTTATTGGAGTTTCAAACGTTTTTATTTTATATTTCACTTCACTTTATTAACACAAAGATCAGGTATGAAATAAAGGAAAACATCAAACACCCAGAACAATTATCCTTTAACAGGAGTAACGCAGGGTAGAGAAATCAAACACAACATGAACAAACATCGAATAAATACATCAAATCAAGAGTAGAGGGTACTTATCCCAAAGAAGCTTCCTTGTGGGCATGGACGATTGAAAAAGATGATATGATGGCGAGTTTACTAATACCACCCCGAAACTTCTTGAAGGAGATGGGATTGCCGCACAATTTGAGAATGAATGTCAGACTCTTCTGATTGTTAGGGGATATATACCAACTGCTTCCGATTTCGAGTGCGACGATGACGCACTGAAACCCTTTGTCTTGAATGTTAAAGACAAGAGGGGTATATTTGTCTATTTTTCGAATGTAAGCTTGCTCAATATTTAACTCAAAAGAAACGTTAAGTTCAATGATGATTTATAACCCAACAAAGACGACTATGTTTTGATTCTGATTACTTTTGCAAAATAGGTAGGCTAAACACGCTGCTATAATCGTGCAGATCCCGAATATAACATTTAAAGTCTCCCAGGACTTTACTTGCTGTATCCAGGCTGAAAATGTCAAAACTGTTCATTATGTTTAAAATGATGGTAGTCTACAAGATGACAGTGAGGATATAATTGGAAGAAATGTAGCATGAATTTGACCAGTAGCAGGTATGAAGTAGGTCGAGGCTGAGTGTCTAATAAACAACGACCTCCTTTGTCTGTATTATAAATCAGCAATATATTTTTTTCATTTCCTTTTTCATTAAAAAGAATTAAAATTGCTTTCAATTTGAAAAAAATATATATAACTATGGTTTGATCCTTATATGCTGAAAATGGCAGTTTGCTTTAGGACACAGTTTTTTATCACATTAATGCAGTTTGTATAATATATAAAAGTGTGTTATTAAATACAGAAAAAGGCATTTTATTTAGTACTCTTCGTTGTACTAGTCACATTTAATGAATCTCTTTGATAAGAAGTATTAACATTCCTAAACCAATATATGAATATACACCTAAGTTTTAATAGCTACACGGTTTTAACAATCCCTTTATGAAGAATAGTCACAAACAATTAAATTAATTTGAACTGCCTCTTAGAAATGACAAGTTATTAAGAATTTGCAATATTATAGGGAATTCTCTAGTCAACTGAAATATTAATAAAATTAATTCTAAACCCAGCTTATTTGCGACAATGACGTGAATGGTGGCGTTACAATGAAGTGAAAAAACTTAATTTAACGCATACACTCCTACTTGGGCTTATTGATAATATTTTCATGAAAATGAGTGAACAGTATTACAAATTCGTACACAACACTGCTTGGATGTGTCCTAAGATTATAAACGACAATGCAAAGGGTTTCAAAAACATTAATACCAATTTATGAAACTTCATTTCTCCGAAAATATCATTTGTATAGTAACAATTAAAATATGTATACAGATAGAGGAGAGTTTGAAAACTATTTTGATACTAAACATAACCCTATTTGAGATCCAACAGCATAATAATACTGACACACAAAAATGATCACAAAGCAGCATATTCCTCACATTTTTACTTTATATTTTTACGCAATGTGTGCATATATGTACATGTATATATAAATAGGTAATTTCTATAATGTCTTCATTGATCTCAAAATTATTCTGTGTTTTGTAGTATTCTGTGCAATTAGAAGTCAATATTAGAACGTGCTGGCAAATTGAACGTTATTTGGGTTAGCGACAACTGTCTAGAAAGTGAAAATATACATCAACGATTAAAAAATGTTTTTATGACAATGGTTTATACAGATTGATTCACTAGAAACACTAGACGTATTTCTTTTAATCAGGACAAATGCGTGGTGTTTTTTTTGGCAGCAAGGATTGTATTAACAGAACAAACTAGTTTTATTTACTTTTAAATAATATCATGGATGAACACAACATGAATGAACACCTGTGCACAACTTGATTAAAAAGGTAACAGATGTAATTACAGTTTTGCGGTGGTGAATGATTAATGGCTAACTCTTCTTTAAAATCCTCAATATTTACATTATTATTTATATTTCTAAATATGTTAGACACCTGTTTTAAAATTATATCAACATTCTAGAGTGGTATAGTATCTTAGATGTTTAAATTAAACGTTTCGTTAATGTACAGCAAGTATACCCATTCTGCGAGTGGCACATTTGCTTTGATACTTTCATAAGTTGTCAATTGTTCAATCCTCTAGACGTTAATAACAGTCAAGGCAGGCATCAAACTGACAATGATATTTCTATGTACATAATATTTACTTCTAGATACCGTGACGCATTTTTAAAGCTTTTTGTCACCTGCATTTTGCCACTTATCACCTTAATATACTTTGGATGTGTTATGAATGCTGATAGTACGCATTGTGTGTAATTTTATTGTCATTTGTCACCGGGGATGCATTATAATTTGATATTTTTAAGTGTTTTCTGATCATCAGTTATGATCTGAACATCTTATGTCGAGAGCTTGCGATTGGCAGTAATAAATTGAACTTCGTTTAAACTATCTTTAAATCTGACAATATGTTGGAGAACAAGAATTATTATTTGCAAAACTTAGTAAAAACATTCAAATCCAGCTACAGTATATAGCAAAGACGTAAGAACGGAAGCATGCTTGATCGAATTCTACACCTTAAACTGTCGGTACTTTTTGATATGAGGATGATCAAGTGCCTTCAGCCGGTTTATTATTGTTTTCTTATGTACCGTTGAATCACAACTTTAAAAAAAAATAACACAAATCTAGGCAGATACATTCATCCTAACTCAAAAGTCTAAGCCATTTGAACAAAAAGTTGATGTTGAATAATAATATATAATACATATATATAATAACAATCAGAGGGTACAAAATGCACACCAATATTATTACGATGACATTTAAAGAACATCAGAACCGTTTTGCCTTAAGAGGAGATTCGAGGAAGTTATTTATTTTTGAACTTTTATTCAAATGCATATAGAGGTTTTCCCCTTTTTCATCTAAACGTGTATCTTTTAACAATTTGCCTACAATGTCATTTTTCCCAATAAGTTTTATATTCAAACACGTTTTGGGCAAAATTTCCGGACAAAAAGATTTTTTTACAGACAATGTTTTTGTTAGCTTGTCATACAAATTGTTGTTTCTAAAAAGTGATTTTATGTAATTTTCTAAAGAATATTGAAGTTTTTGTCAAAGTTGGTGCTAATAACGTTGCTCTGACTTATTCTTTTCTATATATACATTTGAGTAATAGTCCCAAAAAATACAGCACTCAACAAATTCAAAAAGTGATTTCCTGCACTGAGTCCCACCATTTAGCTATTTGCAACCAACGGCAAATTTCTGGCGCAAACCCATCAGCACTGATATTGTGATTTCACCTTAACAATTGTCCAATGCGCTCGGGTAAACGCAACCAGTTAATAAAACAAGGGTCACAACACGTTGGCCGTAGCTGGGCTAAAACCGATATACAACCTTCGGATTATTAGTCCTATAGTGCTATTCCGCTAGATTGCACATGCACATGCCCTCACGAGGATGGTTGGTGCAATGTATAACATAACAAAGAGACCCGTTATTAGATGACACCATTTAGTTATTTGATCAAAACAATACAATTAAGAAGCAACCTTTTTCTTGATGAACAGAACTATCATAAACAATTAAAAAATGGTTTATTTCCAAACGAAGAACAAAACATTTGTTTTCAGTCATCTAAAATGCAGAAGTGTATTGCTTGTTTAAGTACACAATATAGATTTCACTCATGCTGATGCTTTAACATTTTAGCTTGAGGGCTTCATGTTAGGTGTGTGTATAAGTCATGCAGACGAAAACATAGTTGAATGCTTAAGTCAAAATTGTAATATTAGATTTGAAATCTTCTACTTTTTAAGAATACCTATATTTCACTAAAATGGCCGACATTTTCAAATTATATCTAGGGGGTTTAATTTTCAACTAAGTCTGACAAAAATGTTACAAACTCATTTCATATGAATATTTTGATATAAGGATCTGGTTCTAACCTACTTTGCACTCAGAAAGGTGGGCATCTAATATTTAATAAATGTAAAGCAAAATGTTCATATTCATTCTATAACAAAAAGTACATTCATTTTAATAAGACAACTGTTGAGAATGTGACGACCAATGCATACTTTGCATCTTTTTTAATAAATGAGGCCCTTCATATCAACAGTAATTAGAAACACTAAAATTAGATATATATTGATGTTTGGAAGAAAATATATCCTCAGCTAGAAAATTGACGTTTCACTGCAAAGGTTTGGTAATTTGAAATGTAAAACGACAATTTATTTGTGTTTCAACTAACTGCCCATTTCCACATGACGAGTCACAGAGATGTCTAAACTATAACCAGTTACTACGATGCTGATCTAATTAATCATGTAAATTACCAGATGTGTAAATTGATAATATTTAATTAAATATCACTTGTTAGTGGGTGTGTTGATAACCATCGAGCAGCACATTTCCCACCAGCCTCTGCCTCCAGTAGGAGGCGCACTGGCACCCTCGCTACAGTCAGTTTTGTTTTGAAAAAGAAATGAAAGAAATATGCCCATCGTTTATATTTCCTACAACTTTATTCGACATGTCGAAGTATCTAAGACATTTTGAAATTGTCTGCATGTGAAATACGTATTATGTATTAATGTAATTTCGTTTTGAAGCTTCAGAAATAACTACAATACATAAGGTGGTTTAATACGGTCTAGTATGAAATAGCCTAAAATATAACATATTTATCGACTCTTATACCTGTTATCCGAAAGAAATATTAAAGCAGACAATTCCCCCTCCTAATGACTCATTTATATTCTTCCTTTGCTATCATTGTCATATTTGAACCGTACAGGCGTTAAAAATGCGTCCCTCTTTAATGAGAAAAGTGCTTTCAAAGATACCCTCAAGCAATGCAATTTAACACAATTATCATGAATGACTTAACAAACCTAATGGAAATTACTACAACTCGCGTATACCGCTATTAAAACAATTAGATAAACTGATCGATGGTATTATCTATGCATTGTATTAGTAGATAGAAGATCGAGCAAGGGTAACAGTTAGTAAAAAACATGTTATTTTGTCATGATATTGGGTGTTAAATGTAGTAAAAGGTGAAAGCTGTTTGGCTTAAAGGCATGCCATAGCAGCTGAACCAAACTGGAGTGTGTCACAGCACTAGGCAAATGTCACCGAATGGATTTGTTATTTTTAGCAAGAGGCAAGGTAAACGTGGGGAACACTGCTAAAGAAGCAGAAACGAAAGTGACAAAACAAGACAAGCAAAATTCAAAAAACAAACAAGTCTCTACAAAGAAACAAGTATGAAGAACTAAACAAAAACAGCAAGCCTAACTAATAACAAGAAACAGCCGAAGTTTCGAATAGTAAACTTTCTTGGTCAAGGTAGACAACAACAAAATATAATACTAAACTCTACTTAAATTTAATCGTAAACCATTGCATTAAAAAAAAGCAGCAGCAAGTTGTGTTAGGGCAAACAGTAATTGTTTAGAAATAACAGCTCTTTGAGCAGACCACAACAAAAACACTTCTATACGCAACGACAACAGTTACTGTATAACAAATTGAATTTAAGTAGAATTTAGTATTATATTTTATTGTTGTCTACCTTAATGAAGAATAGTTTACTATTCGAAACGTCAGTCTGTATCTTATTATTTGTTAGGCTTGCTGTTTTTAATATTTGTGACCTTCCAAAATTATGTTAGCCTTCACATGTAAACTGTTGTGCAACTGTTTGTCATAAACAACCACTAAATATTTAAATCAAAAGCTCATCACAGCACAAAAGGCAATGGAAAGTCGAATGCCCAATATCTCTATGATAATAACAGGGATTTATTAAGCGCATTTCTATAATTACCTATGCACTGTATAACTGATACAAACATATACAATATAAAACAAAAATCAAATCATGATAAAAAACACTACACCAAGCTGCAATAATTAAAAATTGGGTAAACATGTAACTGCCACAGTCACTCATTGTTTGACAGTATTTGTCAGGCATGCCGTATAAACCTTAATTCCTATTCAAACACTATAAACATCGCGCGGGAAATATAAATAAGTTGTTGGAATTACACAGTGGTTTTACATTCTGCTTCTCCGGGACGCGTATTTACTTTTTACAACCTTAATGGGCCGTAGCTTGCGATCATAGAATATATGTTTGAATCTACAAAAACAACTCCATTTAGGTAATCTGCATTTTCATTCCTTTTTTACTCGATTTATCATCATCATCTACAAATCTCAAAATTCACCCCATTCTTAAAGCAATTCGAGCTAAATTGGAGGATAGGTGATTCTCAATTTTACGTACCATCGAATAGTGCAAATAATTGTGTTCTGCTAATACAATCAGATGACAGGTGTCCATTATCTGGATGGACAACCACCCCCTTTGAGACGGGTATGTAAGTAGGTCACACATTATATCGATGCTTATATCATTTTCCAGTCGTTGCATCTAACTGTCTTGGTATTTGAAAGTCTCCACGTCATTTAAGGCGGTCATTATCACTAATTGTGCTATGGCGTCAATGCAATTTCCCTGCAGAGCATATGCAGTTTACACAGCTTCAGACTACACATCAAAGACAGCCCTACTTCTGTTACTGGTAAACTTATTTGAACTTGTTTTAAATAAATTAAATGTGTTAAGTGTTTAACCTTGTTTCACCAATTCAACAACGGCATGCAATATTGTATGTCAATGTACATAACATATTTATTTGGCACAATATGCATTGTAGTGCTTTTTCTATCTATTTATTTACGTTTTTGTCTTTTAGAACATTACGTATGTTCTCAATGTTTATCTCTAGGCAGTGCAGAAATTCAAAAGGGGAAGTTTTCGGTGGGCCAGAGCGTCTATTGCGTTATAATACAGAGATGAATTAAGGTAAGGCTACCTTCATGAACATGTCGATGTACACATTTTAATCATACAAAAGGCGAGGGTTATACAGAAAATAATCTCGATATTTTGAGTATTGAACACAGGCCTGGTTCTATATATAATTTGTGGACATAAACTCGTGTCTAAAATACAATCACAGGTAGAGAACTAAATTTAGCTATGATTGAATCAATATTTACTCCCTAATTTGAAAAAAGGGAATATGTTTTTCAGATCCGATTTCAGATATGTTGTTTTATTATAGCCATATATTAGGGGCGCACAATTAGATATCCAGGCTGATACATGTATAAATATATTATTCTTGTACATTCGAAAATTTAAGAAAAAACGGGATAAATTTAAAACAAATTCACCTCGACAAATTGAAAGATAAAAAAATCACACAAAGAATTGAGAACAAAATCACCCCTTACCCGAACTTCATTTTCCCCTGGATATCTAATGGTGCATCCCTTAGTAATGCTAGTCCCTTCAAAAGTTCCTTTTGGGAATGTGTTTTTTGAGGTAGTCTCCTTAGGCACAAACGGGTAGGAAATGCCTTGGTCACCTAATTGTTTAATCATGGAATCAGTATTCATCTTGCACACAACTCGGAAAATGTGAAACTTCGACACGCACCCATACAATTAACTCACGAAACCATTTACTTAACTGTGAATATGCGTACGCAGTGTACTTAGATTAATTAAGCGATGAACTCTATGAAGCAGAAGTTACTTTGAATATTGCCGCAAGGGCTTTCGCAGGTAAATCTGTGACTATGTTCTGTTATAAACCCTTGAGATTATAAACATCACCTAATGTAATTAAATCATAACTTATTTAGTTAACACGCACGATATTAAAAGTACGATACCTAAAGTGCCACGTACTTTTTATAAATTGCATGATCAAATATGTGAAATTAACTCAGCAAAATGAATTTTCGAAATAGGCAATGATTCAATACATAAATCACGTAAACTTCTGCAAAAAAAGATAATTTTGCGCAAAAAGTAAAATAGTTTTGTATTAGAGACGTATTGTTCCAGTTTGACCCTCCTCTAATGTAATAATCAGCCTCCTGGCGGATGAATGTAGTTTTTGAGGTTGTTTGCCATGAAATCACCAGCATTTCTATGTAGTGGCAATTCCATCATTTATAGTAATTTTAAATAAATATGTGATTAAACCAGTATTCGAACAAATAATGTTGAAAAAAACCTAAATGTTTAGAGGAACGAGTCTGCTATTTTATGTTTTCTTAGAATCAAACAGTTGCTCTGTGCTTTCGGATTTTAGGGATATGTTTCTTTAATTAATGAACAATGCAAAGTTGTCAATGTTGTCAATGTTATTGTTGAATATGCAGAGTAGAGGCTGGTCACACATGAATAATATTAAACAATTGCAAATGCGCAAATTTATATACCAAACATAATTTTAAATTTAACTAAACAAGCACATCTTTTAAGTGCCATTGCAAAGTCTGCTTATTAATTGTTAGACTTGCATAAGTCTTTGGTTATTCTATTAATAGTGAATGAAATAATTCATACAATATTTATACAAAAATATTGAAATAGGGTATGTGTCAACCTTTGTAATTGAACTAAAGTTTGATAACACTTTTATTGTCAGAAAATAATAAACATGATCAAAGATAGCATGATCAAAGAAAGAAAATGAAACTGACCATGAAAACAGTAAATTAGTAATACCCCCTGTAATTAACCCTAGCTAGAAGTTCACTTCCTCACAACATGGAATAACTATATGTACTATATTTCTTGATCTGGGTAGAAATTCATGAACAAATCTGAAGTATGTACAATAATGTGTGGTATTATGTTTACATGTGTGGGAAGTATATGTTATGAAGAAAGGATGATCAAATGCCTGGAACAAGGCTAATTAATTGTAAGCGTTGTTCACATGTAGCTCAAAAATGTATTTGATGATCAAGATGATTAACTCCACATTATTCTAATTAAAACATGTTTAATACTGATCCTTTAAAATCTAACCTTTTGAGAGGAAAACATCAGAACGGAAAAGATAATAGATGTAAAAATTCATAGCATCAATTATGCCCCATTTTCTCAAGCTTTAGTTGTATCAATATGCCCGCCTCCTTAAAACATTGTTAAGTAGCCTTGTTAAACGCCTTTATTACGTATATAACAAAGCAAACAAATTAAGTACAATTATCCCCCTCCTTAGAGACACGGATTATTTTTCAATACTTTTAAAGTACTTTGATGTTTATGATGATGTAAAATATTTAAACCTGAATTAACAAAATCAAAATCAAACTCATCATGTGATGTTTAATGTCAAAGGAATATTTCGTGACAGAAAGAATTATTTACCGACATCTTGATTTTTAATTGACAGCATATTAATGATTTGTTGATTGTGCAAAGAAAGATAGTAAATACATCAGAAGGATCATTGTGATTTTTTTTAATATAAATTACCAAGTACTATAAATATATTTCTTTCTCAAACCTTTAAAGAAATTAAAATCTGATGCAAAACCCATGTGTACACCTTAGTGCCACCTGAGCCTTCATATTTATACCTCTCAAACATAAACAAACCGTATAAACAGTTTGATACAATTCCCTAATACAAAGCATTTGAAAGATTTATGAATTATTATTTTTATATTAAAGGGAAAGTACGTGGCACCTTTTGTGCCATATAATGCTAAAGCAATGACCTATGATTTAATAATATCGGTAAGTATTGTGTCTCTAGGGGCTTAATTCTTGGTTAGAAAGGTTTACCTTGTCAATTCTCAAAGGTGTGATTCCGGTGAATTTATGCTTCATAGAGTTCATAATGCTTTATAAATTTTGGTGAATTTACATTTCTATGCTCGCGTAGATAACATATAGCACAGTCGGCTTATGGCATTACAAGTATATGTAATGGCTCTTTCGAACGGCATGCTTTTATCGGTGTCCTTTATGTGGGTCAGGTCTTAGTTTATGCAGTTTACCTATACCTCAGATAGCTCTGTAAATTGCTCAATTATATAATACAATAAGATTAATAATAATAATAATAATGAAAAATAATTTGAAAACAATTCAACAACACTCACTTTTTTGACCGAATATGATTTTCTTCTGGAAACACCTAATTCAAGGACGCCACCAGCGTCAGGATTCAGGAGAGAATCAGTCAGTCAACATTCAGCTTCCAACCACTGATGACGGAGATTGGTATCTGTGAAATATTCGGTCAAAAAAGTGAGTGTTGTTGAATAGTTTTTAAATTATTTGTCATGTCTTCTACCAACACGTATGAGAACATACATTCTAATAATAATAATACCGTGATTCTTTTTAGCGCTTTACACCACAGTCCGTTAGCGCTACCCAAAGAAAATGGACAACGTCAACATTGTAACACAATGTTTAGAACTAGTTAGGTAAATATTGAAGTTATTTATCACTTGTTTTAATTACTCAGCATACGGAAACGTATTGCTTGATTTTGTCTAATGCACAAAGGTCTTTAAATACCAGCAACGATTTAAAATAATGGATCAGCTCAAAAATTGACCAGTTTATATTTATGTTCCTATACTTCAAGGTACAGGAAAAATCATGCAATATAAACTGATATAAATTGTTGTTTTTTCTGCTAAATGTGTGATTTGTCCTCTTTCTATATATTGGAGTGATTATAGCCCTCCCCCAGTCATCCGGGAAGGTTTCTTCTCTCCAGGTTTTTAGACAAAGTTTATGAAGGATGTCAATACCTTTTTATCCAGCTGCCTTCAGTTCTTCAACTGTAATACAGTCGAAACCAGGGGCCTTTTCCTGTGTCAACTTTTTTACAGCACTGGCGATCTCTTCTCTCAGGATTTCTGGTTCTGGTTCCATACTTGGCATCTGTGGAAGTTGGTTGACAAAGTCTATGTTTCGGATTTTGGTGGTTGTAGAGGTCTTCATAGTTTTCTCTCCGTCGTTTTTTCACTTCGTCCATTTCTGTTAGGATGCGCCCATCTTTACTCTTTACTGTTTGCATTTTGGTGGTCGTCTTTCGGGTGATTTTCATAATAGTAGAGTATACTTCTTTATATTTAGCTGCTTGGTGGGCTTTGTCCACCTTAGAACAGATGTCTTTCATCCATTTGTCCCTGCAACCTTTTGTCTTTCTTTTGATCTCTCGATTAAGAAAATTGTATTTGCTCCTCTTGGTGGGATCGATCAGTTTTTCTTGTTTTACCTTCTAACGTTCCTTACTTAGTTGGAGTACTTCCTCACTGATCCAGGGATCCTGTCTGTGAGTTTTTTTGTTACCAAGCAGGTTTTTTGTGTAAAATTAAAATTAAAAGACACATATTGAAAATCTTGTTCCATGGTTTTCTTGCCTTGTTTATACTTAGCAATCATTCCAATTTTCATCTAGATTTTCAACAAATTCAACACTTGTATACTCTACAAACCAAATTAATAAGACACGAGATTTTCAAACAATTCAACACTTGTATACTCTACAAACCAAATTAATAAGACACGAAAAAAACGATTGAAATACTATTTACAGATAGATTTTTTCTTGTGTTGTTATGATTCTCATTTCTTACCTAAATTGTTTTGGAATATTATCAGCTTTATTTATTTATTTATTTATTTATTTATGTTATTTCAGACATGTTTAGAGAGGGTAGCCTCAATCAGTGAACAAGCAATGCTTTCCATAAGGACCTTCTTTACCGAATAGGTAACAGTACCCAGATCATTTCGATTTTGATTAATAATTTTATTTTTTAAGCAATCAATTTACACAGAAGTTTGCATGTCTCGTGAATACAATGCCTGACCCTTAGGTTTAAAATAAATTTTTTTTAAAGGCATAACGTATTCGATTAGCCATCGTTCTCCTGAGTTTTTTTTCTAAAACGCGTCCTCCAAAAGTGGGTTTGTTGCAACCACCACCCCCTTTTAATTGTCTATGTTGTACGCCTTATATGCCTATCCTTATAATTGCTATGTATAGCTATGGGTAACCCCTTTCCATTGATACTAAACTATGACCAACCATCTTCGTATGACGTCACTATGACGTTAAAATGTTAGTGCACCTTCGCCACTTTGGAATATCCGCAATATACATGCAGGCAAACCGTGATCTTTGTCCAAAAATCGTAGGAACATGCGATTTTCAAGGAATTTTCGATGTTATTATTATACACATGCCAAGTTTGAAGCATGTTAAAGCTAAAGATAACAAACATGATACTTCACTAAACCCCCAACCCTTCTCAAGCCGTCAAAGATTTCCCTCACTCATGTTAAACCCAAAATTCAATTCATTTATGTGAAAGGGTTTGCATATAGTACATGTCGAAACGATAATATGGAGCGCTTTGGCAAAGGTAACTACGCAGAAAAAAACTAGTTTAAAACAATATTACGGGAGTTGCATCAACCCATCCCCACTCCCTTCAGAGGACGAGGGTAAACTTTATTATTATGGCAAAACAGCGTTTGGCTCAAAAACTTATATTATTTAATAATAATACTAAATGGGGTATTTGTTTACAACAGCTAAATGCGGAGAATATATGTTTTCTTTTTCTTTAATAGAACCTATGACAAAACTAAATCTAAGCAGCCAGACCTAACACACAATTGTAAGTAAGGGGTCTTCTTTAAGAACATATAAGCATTAACATATACTCTCACGGCCGGAGACCAAAAAGCTACGTTTTTCATAATCAACTCGCACGTTTTTGAATTTTAAAAAAATGCACAAACTTTCTTCGGGGACATGTGTTTATTTTATCATGAAGAAAATTACTAATATTTATTTACAGCCGATGATTTTAAATCGCAGACTGAAAAAGTTACTTCCTTTGCCCAAACATGTAATACGTATCACGCGTGCGTATATTGGCTCCGGGAAATTTGAGATAACTGGAGTTGCTACATCAGTGTTGGCCCAAAATACCTGAAATTAATTGAAGCATCGTTAAATACCGTTATCAATATAAATCTGATATTTGCAACCGCTAGTATAGACCTCTTAAAATAACGGTCGGCGATCGTCAAACGGAAGATAGCGGTAGATCGGGTACGTTAAAATTAAGATATCGATACTGGACTGTACTCAATTATAAGTCGAGAGTGCTTAATCTTCAACATAAAAAAATGGTACCAATTAGACTACCTTTAAAAAGCACGATTTCAAAAAGGGACAGAAAAGTAAAAAAATACAAGTTTTCACGCCGACGCGGTCGTCAGACAGATAATAGTCGTACCTTAATATGTACCAAACTTAAATAGAGCACAAGATTTACATTATATTATATCAATCACCAAGCAATCCCGGCCTTGCCCTGTACCATGGTAAATCACAAGTTGGTCTATCCCAAAATGGGAAAATGTATAACTACGAAGATTAAAACTGTTTCTACTGTAGTTGAATGTTTACCTTGGCCACTCCGCCTTCATTTGAAACAAACGCCTCTTCATCGGATGTGCTCATTAAAAATGCGGACACCTAAAAGACGTTACCCAATCAGGAAAACCAAATCTACCATCTCCTTGAGTAATTACTCCATTGATGTAAGTTTGGTATCCAACATCTGCCTGTATCCAAGGCTCGACATCAAAATTAGAAGGCGCCCCGTAATCCACTCCATTCAGTCTTGCCTTCTTAGCTTGAAATATGTCTGAGTAATCTGATGAGGCGGCGATATTTTCGTCCGGAATATCGCCGTCTTCCATGCCCAGATATTCATAGTCACAAACTGAAATATCATCAAGCATGTCAGGTTAATTTACACAGCCGTTTTCTTATTATATCAGTCACCTGGCAGCTCATGCACTCTGGAGTTCTACCCTCAGTACCCCCAAAGTAGCCAAGGTACTATGTGCATGGTAGTGGAAGTCCCCTGCCATTTACTTAGAAGGCACTACCAGAGTACAACCGAAGTACCACCAGAGGCTATCAGACTACTACCAAAGGACAACTGAAGTACAACCTAGAGTACTACCGCAGCCATTCCCCCTAGGCGCCTGAGAGGGGAGTTCTACCGTAGGTACTTCCGCACATGGCCACCTCCTAAGTACAACTGGAGGACAAACTGAGTACTACCGTAGGTACTCCCCTACTAGATATACGGTAACTCAGGCCTAACATAGCCTACCAGGTCGCAAAACTACATGGTTTTCTAGGATAGCACTGGAATTATGCTTTGGTCGAAGAGTTTTAAAGGGGAGTGCGAGATCCTCATCTGTGAAAAAAATGCCGAGTTTCCCAAATGTCATCCTTGCAAACTGTTTTCTTCCTCGCACTTCTCTTGCCATTAACGTTTTAAGTGTTTTACCAAGCTTTATGTAGCTATTCACCCTTTTGATTATCGTGTCATCAACTATGACTGTATTGTAGCGTGTTACTCATCATTACTTTGGACTTCTTGATGTTCATTTTGAGTCCTACCTTTTTACTCTCTACACTTAACTCACGAATCATTATCTGCAGTTCCTGATGATCATGACTAGCATCATGATGTCATCTGCAAACTCTTAATATGCCAGATGTATCCAATTTATTGCAATTCCTTTAGGTTGCCATTCCAAGCTTCTGAAAACAATCCTCAATAGCTGCTGTAAAGAGTGTGAGAGAGATTAAACCACCTCGGCTGACATCTTTTAGGATTTCAAAAGAACTGGTGGTAGTATTCTCCAAATTAATTCTGACACTCGGAGCTAAAGCAAAGCAAATCATTCTCAACTAGCTGTGTTTAAATTGAACGTTAATTTGAAAATATGTTCCGCTCAACATTCCAAGTATACTTGAATCATCCCTAAACATTGAGTTTGACCTACTTTTAACCATTGCTCATTTATCCTTCTGGTCAAGAGAGAAATAAATATCCTACAATCAAGTCTCAACTTCCAAGAAAGTAAAAACAAGTAGCAGTCCTGGGACATGGATTACAAATTTAGATCTTAAATCACATCTTGTAAGGATGCAGTGCATCAACCATTACTTTGTTTGTGACGTTTATTTCAGTTTAGTATGGTTTGCGGCTCTTTTTTGGAGAATAGATGAACAAATTGCTTATAGTATTTCTGATAAGAAAAAGGAAGGTATAGTAGCGTGCCCCATATATCCCCTGGATAATTTAAAGGACGTATTTTGTTTTAAATTTGCTTTGCAGTTGTTATGAGGATATAATAAAAATGCCATAGAATCAGTCTAATACCGGGTAGCATTTACTTGGGAAGAGACTCCTCTATAAATTGAAGGCACCGCTAACAAATTAAAGTACAAATATTAGTTTTCATCACACAGTACGTACTAATAATATTTCAATTATAATTGAAATTAAATTCAGGATATAAATATCAAAACTCGTGAATTGGAACGTATTGAAAGACGTAATTAATATAAATTTGATGCAGACAAATTTTAAACGATTTCGTCAGTTGTTAGAAAGATATCAGACTACATGTAGACTATAAGTCAATAACACGGTCGGTCAGTCACCGTTTCGTTACATGTTCTATTTTTTGACCTGATATTGTTTGAGTGAAATTCTACTTTGATGAATCTATTTTGGAAAGATTCGAGCTGCTTATTAAAAGGGAAATTGTGTCTCGATGACCCAGGGACTACTCAAATGTATCCTTAAAAGATAATGTTAAATCTAAAAATGGATGCATTAGGAAGAGAGCCTGGTTGTTATCGTACGAAACCTGCAGCAATAATCATGACAAAAACAGCTATCGAGGTGTACAGTCCCTTACAATGACTTATAAACAACCCCCTAATACTGACATATAATGACGTCATTGGATATGTTTTGTTAAGATTACTCAAATTTCGCTGTTACGTTTCTTATGTTTTAAAACAACGTCCCTTATAAAATGAGAACAACATTTCATTTTATTAATTATTAAAAAAAAAAATAAAGGAAACATATTTTTTTGACTGCAGCAGAATTTCAGTTTCCCGCTGATCATGTCTTCGTCCAATCGCAGTGTCCGGTTCTGCAAATGGAAATGCCAATAACATATTTGGCTCAGGGAACGGAAGCACGTTAATTATATCCCCATTTGCGTTTTCGTCATGGCAGGAACAGAACGTATTCTCAATAGTTTGCAGTTTTAAGTATATAGTGTGTGTTTTAGTTTTGTATGTAGTTGTTTAGTCGTTGGTTGTTAATTTTTATTGAATCATATAGTTTTAATCTCATTTGCCATTGCTTGTACAATTGTTTTGAACCTGTTTGATTCATCCATTAAGCCCCTGTTGGTCAGTTGGTACTTTTTAATTTTTGTTTAGCTAAACAATTGTTTGCATAACAAAACAAAGCACACCAAATGTTCTGAAAT
The DNA here is from genome assembly GCA_032273385.1 of Ophiopholis aculeata. Classification (NCBI taxonomy): domain Eukaryota; kingdom Metazoa; phylum Echinodermata; class Ophiuroidea; order Amphilepidida; family Ophiactidae; genus Ophiopholis; species Ophiopholis aculeata. The sequence continues at coordinate 1,154 of JAUMTS010717346.1, read as the reverse complement.
TGTCGAATTTGGACAAATTGCTATGTGACAGCAAAAGAACAGATATCAATAAAAACACTTTCTACAAAATAGCCGACAAAGGGTGACTTATTGAGTCTTGCATTTGGAAAACGAAATGTAGAACCCGGTTGACGTGAACGAAACTAACACAGTTGATACACAGTTATTACGGAAGCGGTGCAAAGATTACAGATATGTTTGTCACCTCTATGTCAGATTTGCATGGTGTTAGGCTATTTTCAATTTCAATACTGGTAGTTTTAGAACTGTATTAGACCATTGAGAGAACATATTGCTGGTTGTAGAATTATAATCGCTAAATCGAGCACTTGGTGCCGTAAGGTCGTATTTGTTTTAAAATGGACTTGGAAAGTTTAATTTCAACTGATGTCTTAAATGTTTTATCTGTTTTTCAAACCTATCACTCCAAATTTGAAAAACGTTACTCTTATCCGATAAAAGCAAGTTCGACTTGTACATGTTTGCTTCTTTTTTTGCCCAGCGCTTAACAGTACGAGCTATAACCTTTTAATTGTATAAAAGTTATATACTGAATAAGCACCCTTTTCATAAACGGGCAAAAATTACATTTTTAATTGTCGATGTAAAGGCTTTTTTAGTCAATTCCTGACTGATGGAACTATTTCGCCTAGACAAAATCGGTCTTTAGTTATCGGTGTCGGCAACGAAAACTAAATAATGATACAAATGTCAATTTTTCTTCGTAAGTTAATGTAATTGAAACGTAAGAATTGGCATGGTTTAACAACTATTAAATACGATTCTAATGGTACAAAAATCTATAATATTTTGAAAAAAATTGGGTAGATGATGATGAACATGTCTTCTGCATCTTTACTTTTAAGGTTTAATGTCAAATAACACGACGTCCTTTTATTCTAGTAGCATAGTTCCAAAGACCATACACTGTACTTCTACTGTCCTTAATGTTATAAAAGTATGTTTTATGACCGATTACATGATCAAATACTTACCTTTTATCGTACACATATTTAATGTCATGAATTGTTTCAAACATTTGTTCAGCACGCGTGGATTTAATGATTTTAGACCATTCTTTTTTTCTTAATAATTGACAATTCTGACCTCACAATTCTGATTTTGTTTTACTAATATGTGACAAACATTAGCTA
>JAUMTS010717235.1:0-12249 GCA_032273385.1 Ophiopholis aculeata | reverse complement strand
TTCATCATAATTTTAGACACCCTGTACTTTTCCTGTGTAAATTTTGGGCAAGTGATTCTTAGCAAATTTGGTAGCACATTCTGAGGTTGTTCTGATTTTGGTGATTATCTTCAGCTAAACCCTTTAATTGAAGAAACTATCAAAATATTTTGTGAGGAGCAAAAACAATCAAATATTTTATGTTCTACCCTGTAAAAATTTACACACCCTGTATAATTTGATTCTTTTTGGCAAAAATGAAAAACCTTGAATCGTAAGCTTTCCAACAATATATAATCTGTGGGTCATTAAGTATGTAAAACTTAAGTTTTGTCCCGTTTAATCAGAATTGGTGCATTTCTCAATAGTTATTGACTTCTGACCAGCACCCAGTTTGCACAGTTTCAATAACCAACATACTGTATATGGTGTTTCTACATTGGGAGCTCCTTGTGAGACAAATCTCCTTGATGAGACTAACTAGGCGTAGGTTTTTCAGGATCACGATAAAAGGTGACTACATGTAGTTTCATGTTGTTACTGCCTTGATATGATTTAATAATTCTTGACCACATTTTTTTTAACACTGGGCCTATATTCCTTATATCAAAGTTTGTTTTTTCAAATATTTTGATTTAGATTAGCCAAACCAAACTTCAAAAATTGATTGTTGAGTTTGGTGGACCATGTATAATTGTTTTATTATTGAAAGGGTTCTCAATTCTGATCCAAAAGTTGTACACTTACATGTGGACGTTTCTATAAACGGTTGGCAAGCTTCTATAAACTGGTCATGATTCTCTCATGACACCTTGAAAATGGACTAACATTTCAATATCAGTTATGTTATTTCAGAGTTCGGTACATAAGACAAATATGTAAGGCCTGGATGACCAATACATGTCTTCTTGACACACTTAAGTGAATAGACTAAAACACTATGAGAAAGAATTATAAATATAGTAACAAAATATATATGTTCTGTTGTAAAGTACTAAACTAACACATCCTAGCTGTGAACACAAACCAGTTGGTATGCATGAAGGATTCCACAGACCATACCGTTTATCCATAGACTTACATGTTGTAATCAGTCATTTTGTGGCAATTTTAATTGTTTCAACATTTCTTTAGCCAGAATTTACTAGACAAGTGATGTATCTACTTATGCACGATTACTTGATTTGATTATTATTATTTTTTAAAACAAAACGTTTTGCAGTGCACAATTTCAGGCTTGAACAGCAATACAAGGTTTGTTAAGGCCAAAGGGGAAAAAAGGTTTGTTTCAAATACATTTGCAAAAATGCTATGAGATATTTAAAAAAAAATAGGAATGGAGCAATGCAAAATGAAAATATTTGTCACAATTACTGCAAGGTTCTTATCCCAATTTCCTGGTCGGATTTACATTACCTGAAAAAGTTAACCAGTCAAATATCTTTGATGTTCATCAAGTTGTGTATACCAAAGTGTATGAATTTAACCTCGTATATAAAAAACACCAAGTGTTTACCAGTGACGAAAATCCATGTACTCATTAGCTCAATTGGTAGAGCATTCGGCAACTGAACCGAAGGCCCAGGTTCAAATCCTGGATGAACAAGGGTATCTGTCACTGAAAATCTCTTGTTTAATATTTGTGGTGTAAGTTCAATTTCGAATGAATTATTCTAATCTGCATGATATCTAGTTCTCATCAATTATCCACAGTTGTTCTATTACATTACAACCGACCTTAACTTAACTTACCTTGATTTTTATTTTTAAACGTTTTGTAGTGCACAATTTCAGGCTTGAACAGCAATAAAAGGTTTGTTTCACATATATTTGGAAACATTGCTTTGTCATATGAAAATAACTAAATTAGGAATTGAGCAATGCAATATGCAAATATTTGTTTGAATTGAGTTTTGACCCACTATTTTTTGACCGCTTTATGGCCAATTTGATATTTTCATTTCTGAAAAGTAAAAAACAAATTACTATTATACCATCGCGATGTAAATAGGTGATTATACAAAAAGTCAGAACAATCGGTAAAACCTAACAATACCATCTTAAACTATTTCAATCATTTAATATTATCTCATGTTCTTTTGCAGTTTTGCATTTTAAACAATAGAAGGTCAAATATAAATTCTTGAATACAGGTACTGAGGCTTTATACAAGTTCAAGCTTTGTAGTCAAATGTTAAAATGTAATTGATTGCCAGTGACAAAATTCCATACCCCATGGAAGTCTAAGGATATTTGCCATTGAAGGGGCTATTCTGCCTGAAGATAGATTAAATAAATGAATCCATAAATAAAACTTGAAAGGGGTTTGTTCCTATTTTTACATATTTATTTTTTACTTCCAACTGGTTGACCTTGACCGCTGAAACACATTTTGCACAGTTTCACTCCAAGGTGGTCACTTGTTTACCCTCCAGGGACAAAAATATGAATGTAACACTTACAAGACTTGGGAAAAGACTACTATAAATTTCAAAATGAAATAATATTGGGCTATTCCAGAAATTAATGGTACACCCCCAAAAGAAGACATGGGATTCCCAATTTTTTTAGCTATATTTTGCAGTGTGAAATCCCAAAATAAATCAACCTTTTTATTAGTCGAAGGGGTGAAGAAGACATGGGAACTTGCGAATTCCCAAAAAATTAAACCGATTTCAGTGCAAATTCCCACAATATTTCCTGTTTTAGCCAAAAATAGTAAAGAAGGCATAGGAATTCCCAAAAATGTTCATTGAAAAAGTACTAACCCCTAAAGAAGACATATAGGACCTACGGCTTATTTTCCAGTTCTCCTCCACATTGTATTTTATAGTAATTTGTACATGCTATATTTTTGTGTATTATACTGTACTTTGCATATGTGGAAAAATAAATTGTTATGTTATGTTAACTAGAACAACATGGTTCTCAGGTGGTTTGTTTTCAGAGTTCAGTGGTTTGGGATCCCTGTGAACTGGAACCCTGTTTTACTGTGAATTATTAAAGCTATTATTATTATTATTATTATATCAAATGACAATTTGAAAATCCAAAATCTATATATTGCCAGCTTTCAGGAAATTGATAGGTTTGTAGTTTTGTACACTTTGGATAAACCCTTTTTGGACTTTGGCACTTTATCCGAGGAAAGAGCTACTTATGAATGACTACATTTTACCATGCATCACAAATGTGTCCCACCTTTGTAAACATGACCTGCTTCGCAGCCGAATGGTGATAATGAGTTGATTAAACAGTAAACCTTGCTACATTTTCACAGGAAATCTAGGAATAACTCCATCCCTACAATATTTCCATAGGCCTACTTGTTAAAGTCTGTCGCTTTCATTGTCCATACTATCAAAATGCTGGATACTGGATTATTTTGTAGCTGAAGCCAACCACATGTTTAACAGTAACTCAATACACACACTAGATAAAGCTGGAGGACCAAGTTGGCCGTGCACTTCCACACCTACACAATGGTTTTTATTACAGTGTCCTATATTCTCTCAAGTGCGTGCCATTTATGAATATTGGGCATATCCTTGTGTCAGGCCTCAAAACACAAATGAAAAGGCTCTTGAAATTCTAAATCATTGAGCTCCAGGATGCCTCAAGCCACACTTAACTGTGGCTTTTCTTTTGCAAAAAAAGTGTGCACCTGCTTAATTTTAATTTGAGATATGAATAGGTATATTCTTGTGCAATGCTTTGTAGAAAGGGAGACACTGCTACAGTGTCGAGGAGCTGAAAATTACCTTTGCCGACATCTGCAACCCTGGTTGCAAAGATTCAGTGTTTCACTGTTTCAGGTGTTGGATTTCCCATTGGGTGCTCCTGACATTTTGTGATATCTAGGCATATCATCGGCGACATACCATCTCAACAGCTACTACTCATGCTGGAAAGAGTTTGTCAATCTCAAACAGTGTAGTGATCACTGATTTTTTTTTGAATACTTAATAAAAGAGTCGCAATTACTAACTATATGAACTGACCAATATTAGACTCATTGTCAATTTTGGTTTCCGAAGTATACTAGTTTTAAAATCATTTCTTATATTGTTTCCCCCCATACATTTGAGCTTCTTTTCTCATTGTCCATAATATCTATCATCATGTCTGACATATGTCACATGATGTAAAATTACCAGTACCTAGTTTATTTGAATACTGAGTTATTATATATGAGTTCCAAAGAGCTTCTTTTCTCATTGTCCATTTGCCTGTGTTATTGTGTTTCAAAAAACAAAAACTAAAGTAAAACTAAAAGCATGACAATACATATAGAGAAAATCCAGCTTCTTTCCTGCTTACTGCTCACAATTTTTCAGATAAAACTTTCTTGAAATAGCTTACCTGACATAATCATAATGGAGAAAATACTCAGAATGTAAAATATGGGTTAGTTGAACCTAGTACTGGCTCAGTACCTTCAGACCGCAAAATCCTCTTCCAGCGAGTGCGGAGCAGGAGCTGCTCACGAAGTGGGCCAGCGAGTGCATCAGCACAAGTTCTTTCAACCATCGCCAGTTCAGGGGATTGTAGACTCAAGCTGTGAGACCCCTGAACAAGGGTTAGTTGAACCTTAAACAAAAAAAACATTGAATTCTCAATACATTTATTTTTATCTCTGAAAATTTTAGTCATGAAATTACCTTTAAGAGGGGTGCCGGATTAATAAATATTACCTTTTCTCCAGCAAGTAAATTCTCACCATTTTTTTCCTCTGTATGTAAGTGTTCGAAATTTCTAGCCCACAATATTGTGGCATATTTATGAAGGGGAGCGAAGGGAGGGGGAGGGGTTCTGGAGGGGGTGAGGACTCTGAGATTTGGGGTTGAGGGGGTAGATGTGTACTTTGCAGTGGATGGGCACATAAATGAGATGTCATCCTACATACATACACGCATACACACACCCCCATGCAAACACACACACGATTTGTTTTGTTTTAGTTGTATCACTTTTAAGTATGGACTTTCAGTATATTTCTCGCATAGCATAAAATATATAGGACCACAAAACTTATCGATAGATTCGCTATATTAATAATTAATACTGCATCTGGTGGTCGTGAAATTTTCAATGGGGATGATGTTGTTTTACGCAATTTGTACAAGCAGCTGAATTTGGAAGGACAAAGAATTTTTCTTTTTGTGATTTTTGGCTGGTGATTTGGATCAAAACATGGAGAATAAACAATCACATTACTTGCTCAAATCTATCTAACCTTTATCCACACTTACCTAGACCGATGATGTTCTTTGACTGATTTTTTACTGGGGCGATTTTAGTGCTTTTGGGTGATATTATATTTTCCCCTATCTAACAAGGTAAAGGGGCTTTTTTCTTGAAATTGGGGGCGAATCGCACGTTGCCCCATGCTTTTTGAGCGCTGGGAAATGAAAAAATTAAATATACAGCTGGTGTCTCGGTTTAAATTTGTTATCCAATAACACTTATCAGAAGCAAGATTGTTATGCTAAAAAGTTCAATACAAAAACAAGCCAGGCCTATTATAACTAACTAACTATTAACAAAACTCTTGTTAACCGCCATTGGCAGCTGTGGGACCACATATGTGCACGTTAAAGGCGACACAGTTCGAAGATCGAGCGGATATGATCACAATCGATTCTGGTAGCCGAGGTTTTGGGTTTAATGATCATGGAAATGCCCCTACGTAAATTAGCTGCGAGTCAAAAAGGCCATTGCATTGGTCAACTGCTGTGATGTGATGTGTCTTATATATGTAGCGGTCCAATGGTTGAAACAAGGCACCGTATAGCGCCCATATAAATCCTCTTACATTGGTGGCGGCCTGCACTGCCGGTGGCAACCTTTTTTGACCCTCCTTAAAGCCTTTTGTTCCTATCACACTGGGCTGACTGTGATTGACCGTGCAAGTAGGAATATCCCATGTAGCTTGTGCATGTATTTGTACTTCAGTGCAGCGGGACAACCGACTTGTGGGCAATGGGTGAGCATCCTAGTCTACCTTCAAGCTGGTGGGGTTGTTAACCTATTGACTAGTGCAATAGGGACTGAGTGACTAGGGTGGCTAGGTGAAAAAAGTCTCATCACCTAGCTCAATTGAGCAATCAGCACGTGGGCCTAGCCGGTCAAAGAAGTAAAAATCTACTTTAAATCTTCAGCTATCTGGAAAAGACGAGATTTGCATAATTCAAGTTTCATCATATAGATTATGGTCTCAGATTTCAAAAAATAATCAAATAAGTGTGTAATTATCTGCTATGGCTATTGTATCTGCTTTTGTAATAACCAAGTTTATTATGACACATACAGTGTACAGGTTGGATCAACGTGATTGGTACTGGTATGCATTATTTTCATAAAATTATTAAAAAATAAATAAGCAAATCTACCACAATTTGTATATTTTTGTTACCGAAAGAAAGGGCATTATGTTAAATTATTGTGCTGATAATCTGAACACAATGGGTTGTTGTGTCTTGTAGCTATTGTCATTGAAATGAAACTTGACTAAATCCGGTTTTACACACATAACACAAATTTAATATAGGTTCAAACCTACTGAACAAAAGTTATGATGAAAACTGTCAAACACAAAGGTTTCTTTCAAAGCCTGTAACTTCTGAACAAAATGTGCTATCAACATGAACTAAAATTCTAAGCAAGAATGTTAATTAGTACATAATATAGTGAAACAAATTTGATAAGAATGTTAAGTAGCCGGTTCTAATGAATTTGACACTCACTGAATTCGAACATGTTGATATTGAATTTGAACTTTTACATTTTTATATCAAACCTGCATCATCAGGAATTGAACTTGAAGATGTCATGGTTGTGAAGTAACATGGTTCCGTTGAGAACATGTAGTTTGATTTAAAACAATCACTAATGAAACCAAATTAAAATGATTTGAACGGGAAGATTGGACATTTTCAAAAAATTGTGTAAATATACAAGATCCTTTTACTCACAAAGCACAAACTGAATACGCTGTTTCAGAGAAATGTTTTCAAACACCTACATTTCTTAAACCCTTGTAACTTCTGAACGCAATAAAACATTTTCATCAACTAAAATTCTCAGATAAGATAAAAACCATCATAATTTCAAATATATTTGTTGTTAAGGATAAAATAGGGTAAAGAAAATTTGTCAAAGTTGTCAGTACCAATTATTTTGATTCACCCTGTATGTAGATATTGTGATGTAGTCATTAATTGTTTAATGTTTTTGTTTTTTTACAGCATGTTTGATGTTTTGGAAATTTGTCAGTTCAAGGCTGTAGCACAGTCTCTGGAGCAGATTGTCCTGTAGAAACATCTGCTGCATGCGGAGTCTCAAATACTTGTTTGGTAAGTTATTGAGTTTGTAAGTTTTTGCTGTCAGTGAGGAAATGTTACAGCAGCTTTCCCAGCTTGCATGGCCACGTGCAGCTAACTACTGTGAGAGTGAAAGGTTACAAGTTAAAGGGGTATGTTCCTATTTTTACATATTTATTTTTTACTTCCAACTGGTTGACCTTGACCCCTGAAACACATTTGGCAAAGTTTCATTCCAAGGTGGTCGATTGTTTTCCCTCCAGGGACAAAAATGTGAATGTAACACTTGCAAGACTTGGGATAAGTCTACTATATAGTACAAAAGAAATCATATTAGACTGTAATATTGGCTAACCAGTAAATCCCACTATTTCTGCAATAACTCAAAAAGTACAATGAATATGTAGATGAAATTTTGGCAAGATAATGAGAAAAGTATGGACTTCCTGTTGGCATCAAAATCAGCACTACTTCCGGGTGAGCCTAGTGGGGTGCCAAAAGATTGGCACAAGGACCTTTAATTTGTGCTTGTTTTGACCCAAATCCTCATACCCATTATTCACCATATTTTATTCAATATTTTGGCTCAATAGGTTTTCTATTCAGCTGTGTCTTCCTTGTGAGGACTGATTTATTGCTTTTATATTTTTTTTCCTATACAATTGGTGAAAGATATTTATAAGTTAGACTAGTATAAATACTCAATGACGGAATAAAGCTGTAGATTTTGTGCTAGGTTAATTCTGTGCTGTCTTATATGAAGGAATAACCCAATTGCCTTAAATGCCTAGATGAATGAGCAGTGTACGTCATTGCGATATTTTTTTACATACATTTTTACTCTTTTCCCACAAGGATCATCCCAGCAAACTGTGAAGCCAAGATCCGGGAACAAAGGAAAAGGAACTGGGCAACTTTGTATGTCGACAACATTTGACAATTTGAGCATGGATTCACTCCAGAAGGGAGACCAAACGCTGGAAACTTGTATATACCTATAAAGTGTGCATTATGAACATTTTGTTGAAACAGGACTTGAGAGCCTCAACTGGCCATCTTAATCACCCTTCAACCCATCTAACGGATATATTAGAGAGGAAAGATGATATAATATCAATTTTAAAAATGTGAAAGGTAAATACGGTCCAGCCTCGGTTATCTGGACATAGTTGGATCAAGCAATGGTCAGATTATAAGTTATCCCTATTTGTTTATGCAATACAAGAAAAAAAAGGGGGTAACAAATGCAAATTTATCATTCAGTAGACATGAATTTATATTAAAAAATTCTTGAAAACACATGATGAAAAACAAAATGCAAAAAAGATTTATTTCATGTCTTCATTGCCTAGTTTTCTCAGCAGTATCCTGAGTTCTCATACCTAAAAATATCCTCAATCGCGCATTCAAAATGAAAACACGTAAGGTGAAGTGCCGATGATGCTTTTGGCGCCCTCCTATAGTTACGACTCAGTTTCTTGACACAAGAACGTAACAAATCGCGCTGTAAAATAACTGTATGATACAACTTTTTCGTATCACACAGGGTGACACTGAGATTTTAAAAGATCTGTATAATACGGAAATATCCTTTTTGAGTCTCTTTTGCTGTTAACCAATGAAATCACTCTATTCATGTCTACTGAATGATAAAAGTAGAAACTCCAGATAGGTGAATTCTGCATTGGCAGAATTTGGACAACAGGAGTAGAGTTGTGCTACCAATTTTCAGACACTTATGGATTTGGTAATTAGATATCTAAACAAAACTGCAGATTATGTTTCCAACCAAATATTGTGAATAAAATGTGCAAGGCCACAATACTGGGAAACAAACATATATAAGTAGGACAGTAATTGGAGTCTAAAATTAAATATATGAGCGGCCCTTGATGTTTTTTTTTTTGTAATTTGTTGATAAATATGCTGGGACACTCTTATGTAAACATGTTTGAAGGTGAATCCACCCTTGCATGTAAGAACGCTGGCTAAAAGGTTTTACGCTTGTTACGGGGAAATAAGACACCAAAATCATTACAATATGTAACAAATACCAATTCAGAACTGTTATTTGCTGTAAATTTGTTTACAAATATGTTTGAATGATGTATTAACACATTTGTAGACCACTCAGTCCTAACATTTTGCAATGAAAAGTTAAATTCAAATGCAAATTTTTTACGTTCAGTACGAAGACAACAAAAACGGGACAAATTGGTGTCTTCGTACTGAACGTAACAAATTTGCATTTGAACTAGACTTTCCATTGCAAAATGTAAGGGCTGGGTGGTCTACAAATGTGTTAATACAGAACCAACATTCCAACATATTTTTAACAAATTTACATCAAATAATAGTTCTGAATTGGTATTTGTTACATATTTGTACTGATTTTGGTGTCATATTTCCCTGTAACGAACATAACACATTTTAGCCAGCCGCTCTAACATGCAAGGTTGAATTCACCTTCAAATATGTTTTTTTTGGTGATATCTCAGTTTATTCATAAAAGAAAAATTGCAAAAACTAAGAAGCCATATTCAGGTTTTAATTTTAGACCCTATTCACCCCAATGTCCCACTTTTGTTTCCCAGTAGTGTGTCTTTGCACATATATGTGATGCAGCACATCAAAAGAGAGACTTTGCAGGAAAACTAAATTTTGAGATTATTTATGCACACTTTTATCAGCTTTTTTTTAGACATCCCCTGTTAAACATGGTCAAGGCACTGAAGTTTTATAACAAAAAGTATGTCATGATTTCTTATTATTTTCTTTATTTTTTCATGCATGTTTTTCATTCAAGTAGTTGGTCGCAAAGTCCGCCCTTTTGATGTGCTGCATCATATATTAAGTACTAAGCAATACTACAAACAAAAGATGTGGCTTTGTAATGCTTATTTCAGAGCATGAAAATAAGGTGATTAGCCTATAAAATACATATTCAGAGTGTATTCTCTCATGATTAAATGAAATGTTAATAGGAGTGTTCAGGAAAAATAAAGATCCCAAGTTTGTTTCCAGTAGGGAGCCCCTTAAAACCATAATGCATTTTTAAAATATTTTAAAGTATATTTTTTAAAGGATTTCAAATCACCCCCAAAAAGTAAATCAAATCAGTTGCAAACTGTGTTTTACTGTGCAATTATTAGTTTATAAAACAATACAACAAACAAAAATGGATCACCTGTATTAAAATAACAATTGAACTTATCTCTCTTTGAGGTACTTTTTGTGTAGGAAAACCCAATTTAATGAACTCATCAAATACAAAAATATGTGGTTAAAAGGGCTACCAAATTAAATTGTGTGTAGCCTATTGGAAACAAACGTGTTCTTTTTTGGCCTTATACGGTCAGCTTTAATACTGGTACTTTCAAAAGTAATAACTTACTTAGTTAATTCTAATACTTGCTAGCGATCGTTCAGATAATGATGTGATTGACTTAAGGGGTCTCCAACTAATTGTATGATTTCTATCGAATATGACCAAACCGTAATTTAAATTCTTTATTAGAATAATACTTTTCTGAGTGTTTGTATACATCATTAAAGGTAGCTTCAAAATCTAAAGCTCTCAGAAATGTCCTTTTCAAGTATTGTTTTGTGGACAGCACAAAATGGCGTCTTCAAGGAAATTGTGTTTTCTGACACGTGTTTCTATATTTTATGATTTTCAAAGTCGTTGTTTTTCCAAACAGCGGAAAATTTTAAAATAAAGTAAATGTAAACTTGTAGAAGACATTTGTATGAAACCTTTGCTCACTCGTTTGTATTTGTTAGACAGGAGCAACATGTTCACTCGGGCGTGAAATGAAGTAATGAATGTGATGGTTGCTCTTTAGTTCGACTCCCGATTTTTAAAACTTCAATTCACGCCCTAGTGAACATCATCTTAGCATGGTCTATTAATACTATAATAAACATTTACTGCAAATCGAAAACATACTATCCTTTTGGACAAACGACGACTTTATCGGTGGTTAATACACCTCAAAACACGTCAAAAACGCAGTTTCTTTGAAGACGTCATGTTGTGCTTCCGCTAAATAACTAAATAAAGAATGCAAAGTTAGCATTCGGTAATTTACGGGAAAAAGCATACAAGTGGTTGAAACCCCAAATGATTAAGTTCAAATATCCTAGATCTTTAGTATATCAGCCGTTCCTTTGGTATCAACCATGCTTATAACATGAACAGGCAATAGCGCCATCGTAGCTAGGTATCCAGAGTTGCGTATAACTGAATGAAGGCGCGGTGTACAGTTCAGGACAGTTACTTCTGAAGTGAAAAGGTACACAGGAAAATTACTTATGAAGTGAATAGGTACACAGGAAAGTTAGTTACTTATGAAGTGAATAGTGTCCTTCTCAAGAAAAAGTTACAGGCTGTATTAAGCCCATCCAATACTCAATATTTACCCTACACCCAACCCCGACTGGTACTTGTATCAATTTTTTATGAGCTATAATAGCTTATAATGTGTGGGTATTTGAGTTGAGAGGAAACAAATGTGGTCATAGAACATCTGGCATAGATTTTAGTGATATTTGGAACAATAATTTAAGTAAACGTTGTAATCCATACATATATATTTTTACTAGCTCAAAGTGTGTACCGGTTAGCAATAGAAAATCTGGCAGGGTTTTCAAACAATAATATACATAGGGCATCGTAAATTCCATACAAATTTTTACTAGCTCATTATGTCACGTGTACCTAATGCCCGGTTCATACTCCAATAGCAAGCGCGATTATCGCGCTTGCGATGGTAATTTGATCCAATTTTTTACGACCCGTCGGCGAAGAAAAACTGCATCGCGCGATAAAATCGAGAGTTGAAAAAAAATCAACTCTGAGCGATATCGCACCCGCGATGAAAGCTCTGATTGGCTGTTCGGAAATCAAGGTCGGGTGATGACATCATCGTTTGCATGCTGGATCAAC
>JAUMTS010717124.1:0-12250 GCA_032273385.1 Ophiopholis aculeata | reverse complement strand
CATAAAAATATATGCATACCTTGCTTACTCAACGAAATTCGGTTATTTGTTGTCTTATAACGAAAAACTCAAGTCACCTGGGTAAACTGTATACAATTGTACGTTAGCAGTGTTAAATAATACTTGAAATAATCAAAAATGACATTAGCTTAAATATTCAACATTTTTGTACAAAAGTATAAAAGAGTGAAATATAATATCAAACACATAGTCTAGCAATCTTTGAGGTATAATTTAAAAATAAAATGAAAAAAAATTATTATTTGGCAAAACTAAGATGAACCAATATTTCAGATTATTACAAACACGAGCCACATATACAGGAACCAATGATTAATACATCAAAAGCAAAGATAATTTAGACAGTACATGTATGTGTTTTTGTCTGCACGTTAAAGCTAAACGCGGTGAATTTGATTTTGGCTTGTATCATTTACCGCTTATGTTTTGGTGTTTTTCTTGATCTGATCCACAACCACACTTGCGGAAACAACGTTTTTGGATAAATTGAATGATAGTAAATTGTAATTTAGTAAGTTGTTCTACGTTATTCAAACAATTTCCACAATCAGTTTGGAAATACAATCGTCAGTATAAATAAAAAACGATATCTTTGAAATATCAAATTGGAATATAAAACGGGACTTTCAGGCCATTGTATTGTTGATCTGACAATGTATATGAATGCTATATAAACTGAAGTGCCTCAAGACTCTTTCCTATACCTTATACGATATTGAAAGTAGAGTAAGGTATATCAAAGACATTTTTTTCTGTGTTAAGGCGTTTGTCAATCTACTGGGTTCGACAATATTAGAAACCATGCATACACATTGTCAAGACAAACGTATCGCCATCATGTATCCAAGTTTGCTTACAAATTCATTGCCGTATGTCAAATTTGACTTGACGTACGTTTCCTGATAAAACAAACCTTATACACGATGTCCCGACCAATCAATACCGGGTCGCTTGACTCCTAATAACCCGACAAAATGTAGTTTGTTATCACTTTCCCGTATTACAATAAAAATAAACTCACTTTGAACTCAGGTTATTAAGGTGTCATTTTAGATTGACTTTTTCATTAATATGACCACTATTTACTGAACTGCGGGGTCAAAATATAAATGTAGCAGCAGAAGTGTAATAATTTGTGAAATTATACAAAACATGAAAATGCCATGCAGTGTGATAAAAGTGACATATTATTAATTATCGGGTGTTAAATGGGAAGACCAAAAATAAAAACTTAAAAAGTATACATGCACAGTGAAGAAGAGTCATAAAATGTAGCTATAAGCTCTAGATGTCAGCAGGGGTATGTAGGTGAGACGGACAGACAGACGGACATACTCTTCGGCGTTCTAGGTCCTGTGAAAGACCATGCAAAGTATAGAGGGTTATAATACTAAAGTCTATTCAGTGCTGGATAGAACATGCTTTTCATTATGGCCATGGTACATTTTCTACAACGATCACGATCACTCAATACTTCTTGCAAGTTTGAAAGAGCAATATATGCAAGGTTAAGACCTGTTTCATGTTTCACCCTTTACTGAGCAGTCTAAAATGTGTATAAGCTACGAGTGTTAGTAGAGGTCAGGGGTCACTCGCCATGTGACGTTATGGGATCCCGGATATGGAATACTTTGATTACGTCAACAGGAACGGGGACAATAGGAACAATCACAAAACATTACGTGATAAAGCATTCTTTAAAATAAGAAATAAGAAAATATCAAGAAGTGTGTATATTATAATACAGAACTGCACACAGAGTTTGTTTTACCCAAACCAACCGTAGAGAGACTGACGTGTAAAATAATACTTGAGGTTGTTTAAATTCAGCATGCAGAATATTTCATTGGGTGTCTTCCGTACTCGATTGCCTCAGTTTTGAAGTCTCGCCTGTATAGGTAGGTAAAGAAAAAATCACGGTTATTTACAAAACTAAATATAAACATAATTAGTTTGTTATTGACACTGATATCACGCTATAAAACACATATCTAATAGATCATGAAATAAAGAACAATTGTTCTATTTACACTCAATTAGCTATATTATTTTAGTCTATTTATTTGCGGTGAATGGGTTTCTTTGTTCACCAATTTCAAGTTATATTTGTCTCTATATTTAGCCAGTCTTGGTCCAATATTATTTGTCTCTATATTTAGCCAGTGGTCCAATATTATTTGTCTCTATATTTGGCTAGTCTTGGTCCAATATTAAGTTTGGGGTACGCACCTTCTCGTTCAACTTCATGTTCACATTCATCTTTTAAAGATCCTTCCGTAACAAATTCAGTTATAGCTGTAAGAGTTCTAGCAGGTGACTTACGAGTAGGAACATCTTCTTGACTCTTCGGGCATTTCTCTTTTGTCTTTTTGTCGTTTTTATTAGCGTCTACTTTTCCATTACTCATATGCATTAAGAGCGTTACTGTTGTACTGTACTCCATTGTTCGTTCTCTTAAGAACCTTTTCCGGCACAGCAGTCTTTTGAATGCAGTACGGAACTCACGGTTTGTACTATAAATCAATGGATTTAAGGCAGAATTTATCCAGCCTAACCAAAGCACACAATTGAAGACTTCATCAATAACGCAGTCATTGCAAAATGGCAAAATACAATTTACAACGAAAAACGGAAGCCAGCAGAATACAAAAACTCCTAAAATGGCACCTAAAGTTTTAGCGGCTTTATGTTGCTCACGTTGGTTACTATCCAAGGCTCTATTTTGACTGCGTATGCTCATTTCTTGCTTTCTTGCTTCCTGATATATCCTTAGGTACGTTATAATCATAACAATAGAAGGTACGTAGAAACTCACACAAGAAGACATTACAGCATAAATTCCATTCAATATAAATTCACATTTTGGTGGATTCTGTAGCAGAGGATCTGGAACATCTTTTGTATGGATGCCCAAGAATACTGGAACAAATGCTAGTACACATGATACAACCCATACGGATGTAATCATAATAATGGCTCTTTTCTTAGTCATTTTACTTTGATAATCAAATGGTTGGGTCACAGCCCAATATCGATCAAGTGCGATAACACATAGATTCAAAATTGACGCAGTAGACATCATTATATCCAGAGCTTGGTGTACATGACAAAATCTTCCGAAAGGCCAATACCCAATAGTGAATGAAACAGCATTCCAAGACATTACGAGTACTCCTACGAAGACGTCTGCTAGAGCTAAAGACACGATAAACCATGTGGTAAGTCGATGGCGTAACTTTCGCCAAGATGTTACGGCGGCTATAACAAGTATGTTTCCGCCAGCAGTAGCGAGAGTTATGAGAGCTAAGGCAACTCCGGCAGCAACATTTTCATCTCCACTTCCTGTTCCTGAAGATGAATTCATGGAGTATTTGTCTTCCAAACTTCCATTGTATATAGGAGTAACCGGGATTGGTGTTGGTTTGGGAGTATAAACATCACCAACTCCATTGAATCTATCCAAAACACTCATTGTTGTACCGGTACCATCCATTAGAAACAAATATTACTCCATTTCATTCAAGTTTAATTATTTTCCACTCCACATATTTAATTTCATTACAACATTATTTCCTGCGTATTTCTTCTGCATGGCCTGGTTGTCTCTGTCACTAGTAGCTCTGATGCACGATAAACTCCATCTGAAAACAACACAAGACAAATATGTATTATTTATCATGTAGGAAATGAACTAAAGCAGTTGAGCAGCATTTACTCGAAGAGGGCGCATCTAATGACACCGTTAAATGCAGTCAACATTCATTTCAGTCTGAACATGATCTAACTCTGTATATCTACACTTCACAGTTTGAGTGCTGATCTACCCGAAGGTCTTAAATATAAATATCTCAGTTTGTTAGGCGGAGAATAACAATATGCCCCGGAGGTTTGCAATTTGACTCATTCGCTGAAGTAGAGAACCTCCAACGTTGATTATATTTCGTCAATAAAAAGACGACTTATTGATATCAAGATATTAAACACGAGTTGAAAATTGCAGAGCAATTTCCAAGGAAACATATTTCGATTAATAATGTTATCTTGTCTGAATCATTCAAAAGTGCCAATCTTTATATCTATGAAGATATTGAAAACTGCACCGTCGGTGAAGGAACAATATAACCCTTTCTGATTGCATCTTCTTCGGGACACAAGTCATTCTGTTTTAATACAATGTAGAAAATGATCCTGACATTATCGACGTAGGTTATGAATGCTTGTTAGTTGCTGTCAAATTTGACTCACGGCTTAAGGGAATTGATCAACACATACATCAAAAACAAACTATGAATTGCCTGTCAGAGGAACTTGACATTCCTTCCAAGGGCAAAGATCTGAAAATCAAATCTCAAAATTGGTTGTCATGTCTTCTTAGAATATCTTATTTCGTTTTTCAATGATATACACAATACAAAATTGTCAATAGAACATTCAGGAAACAATTGATTTTGTCTAAATTTATTCATTTAAAGATAGAACATTCAAGGTTATAGTAGATGAAAGTAGATCGTAATTATTTACTTTTTAGATGTATATTTTTAACCATTGTGTTTAACGATTTTCAATCTCATGTTTAGATTAATATGTCGTTCAGCAAAACGATTGCGAAAGTAATTTATAAGATCAAAAAATCACGTTACTACTAAACGTCAAACACCTTATGTTTTGTAGAAATGAAAATGAAATTCAGCTGAAGACAATTTAAGATGTTATCCAATACCCCTTTTTAGATCTACAATGCCTCAAGATTGAGAAAAAAATATACTAGATTTCTTAGAAAAGTGAGTTAACATTATAGAACCTAAGCGGCGCAACGTTATCAACTACAACTAACTTGTTCCGTTTGCTGCAAGCCATAATAGATAATCAAATCGATGCAAATTCAGAGAAGACGATAACCAGGGCAATGAGCAGAATAGGTAGACTGAATTCTAATTCCAGGTATGTTTATGTTAGCACACACTGTAGGGGTGCCTATTTTAGACAACGATGAACATGATGAAAAATAAACATCAATGTTTGGGGGACTCGCCACAAGCCATCAGCTTATAACACAACTTATCCCCAAAGTAGTAAGCCTTTTGGTAAAATCATTCCGGGAGATTTCAGTAGCAATGCTATTCCTTTAATGCAATTTGAGTGATAGAGTTCCTGTCTCCCTTTCCTTGTTTTTATTTTGTAATATGATAAAATAAGCAAAAGGAGTTAGTTATCCCAGAATTTTACGGCGTTTTGAGTTTCATGTCAATAGGAAGAATCTATTATCGAAGCAAATGATTACATTCAAATCCAGGTATGTACTTTGTGACGTGTACATTGTGATATTATGATATTGTAGGACCCCTTCTGAACCAGTGAATAAAAACACCCATGAACAGTCAGGTAGTTAATGGTGGATCCAACAGACGAGGAAACAAGATGCACCTAGGACCAATTAATGGTACAAAAGGGACACCTTGAATATATAAAAATAGAAAGAAGAGGCAAGGTATACCAGCTAAAAGTTGGGAGCACTGCTAAAAAAGCAGAAACAAAACAAGACAAGCAAAATTCAAAAACAACCATATATGTAGAAGTATACAAACATAAAAACAGCAACCCTAACTAGTAACAAAAACTTGTTTGTTTTTGAATTTTGCTTGTCTTGTTTTGTTTCTGCTTTTTTAGCAGTACTCTCCACGTTTAGTTATTATACCTTGCCTCCTCTTTCCATGAACATATACTAAACGCTATAACGATTTAATCCAGTATCTATGTAGCCTCCAGTTTTAGGAAACAACCCGAGACTAGATTTCTTGGCAAAGTGAGATAACATTATCAAACCTACGCGGCACAACCTCATCAACTACAATACATTTGTTTCATTGCTGCAAGCATGTGTTAGATAATCCACTCGAAGAAAATTCAACGAAGATGAAAAAAGGTATTATAAGGAATAGGTAGACTGAATTTTAATTCCAGCTATATTTATGCGTGCCAACCCTGAAGGGCTGCTTTATCTTAGACAACGATGAAAAATAAACATCAGTGTTATGGGGACTCGCCAAAGCTATCAGATGTGATACAACGTATCCCAGAAGAAGTAAACCTTTGACATGATCAATCTGAGAGAAATCAATAGCAATGTTATAGCTAAATGTATCGGGGAAGCAGATATCCTGTTAGATATCCCTTGGCTTGTCTAACAAAAGTTTACCTTATTCTGCAACCATAGTTAATTTGTGGAGTGAGTTGCAAATCTCAATAGGATTAGAAGAAAACACAAACTCAATTCATACAATCACAAACCGCATAAATCACTAATCTTATTTTAATTGTATTGTTTGTAGAAATGTTAACGTATTTTTAGTACAATCTGATACCACAACTCACAGACACGTACTAAACACGATAACGATTTAACCCAGTATATATCTATGTAGCCTCCAGTTTTAGAAACAACCCGATACCAGATTTCTTGGCAAAATGAGATAACATTATTGAACCTAAGCGCACAACCTTATCATCTACGATAAGTCTGATCCATTGCTGCAAGCCTTAATAGATAATCCAATGGATGAAGATTTCAGGAAAATGATAAAGAAGGTAATACTCAGAATAGGTAGAATGAATTCTAATTCCAGGTATGTTTATGATTGCACAACCTAAAGGGTTGCTAATCTTAGAACACAATGCAAAATAAATATCAGTGCTAGGAGCATCCCTCACCTAAGGCTTTTGGGGTATAACTTATCCCAATAGCAGTAAACCTTTGTGGAATTTATCGAGTGCTGTTATGTTTGAACTATCACTCAAATGCATATTAAAGTATACATTTTTTGAAAGAAAATGGGTCAGAGAGTCCATTTTTGGAACCAATCTTAACCAAAAAATTTGATTTCTGTGAATTTTTCACCTAAAAGACACTTTTTCGGCTCATAATTTTTGTGACAAGCTAACTTAAATAATTGTGAGTACAAAATGACCGAATTGCCTGATTATGATGAAAACGCACTAACTTAGGGTCTGTTTTTTTTTTTCGCCTAAATTTTTACCAAAACCGTGACATTCTTTCAATTTTTGTTGGTCAAAATTTCAAAAAATACAAGATTAGGTTAAAAAATAAAAAAAATCCGACCCTTAGTCTTCACATTATATTGTATACCTTTATTTACATTTGAGTCATAGTTCTAAAATTACAGCACTCGATAAATACAAAAAGTGACTTCGTTGAGTCCCCCCCTTAAGGCGTTTTGAGTATTATTTAAAAAGAAGAGTCCATTATCGAAACAAATAACCTCATTCCGATCTAGACACGATATATTTAACCCAGTATCTACAATGCCTTCTATCTGAGAAATACTCGAGACTAGATTTCTTGGCAAAGTGAAATAACATTATTGAACCTAAGCGGCACAACGTTATCAACTACAACAAGTTTGTTCATTTGCTGAAAGCCTTAATAGAAAATCCAATCGATGAAAATGAAAAAAGGTAATATTCAGAATAGGTAGACTGAATTCTAATTTCAGCTATATTTATGTTTGCTTACCCTAAAGGGCTGCTTATCTTAGACAACAATGACAAATAAACATCAGTTTAGGGGAATTGAAAAAAGCCATCAGGAATGTTATAAATTATCCCGAAAGCAGTAAACCTTACCATAGAGCCATTCTCAGAGAAATTGGGTAGTAAAAAAAGCTATACCTGAAATGTTATTGAGTGCCAGAATCTCTCTTGGCTTGTCTAACCGTTTTCATTTTATATGATATGATATGATATAAAGGGAAAACAATTCGCGATCTTAAAAGTGGGGATTTTGTGGCGTTTTGAGTTGAGTTTTATTCAAATAGAAAGAATCAATTGTAGAAACCACACAAAGCTTCATTTCAATCCAGGGCACGTTATTTTCCACGTTTTATTAATCAGTTCTTCGGTTTGATCTCTTGTATCGTTTATATCTTTGTCGAGCTCCTGCTTTTAAGCAGTAAATCAGCTTCAAACTGCAGTTGTTGTTGTTTGTTTTGGAATGAGCTGCAAAGCTCAATAGGGTAGATGAAAACACCAACCCCAAATATTAACAAAACTTTACTTAACTATTAAGCTTCTTACAAGTGTCAGCTTTGTAGAAATTACGATGTTAATTGACCCGTATAGAACTATCTGATACCACCACCCATGGAAATGTACCAAACACGATAACGATTTAACCCAGTATCTATGTAGCCTCCAACTTTAGGAACAACCCGAGACAAGATTTCTTAGCAACTTGAGATTACATTATTGAACCTAAGAGGCACAATAGTATAAACTACAATAAAGTTTGTTTATTTGCTGCAAGCATATCTAGTCCAGTCGATGGAAATTCAATGAAAATGAAAGAAAGCGTAATATTAGGAATAGGTAGACTGAATTCTAATTCTAGGTATGTTTATGTTTGCACATCCTGAAGGGTTGCTTATCTTAAAAAACGACGCAAAATAAACAACAGTGTTAGGGTGCTAGCAACGAGCCATCACGTTATAATACTACTAAGGCCCCAACAAAATTGTTTGTTTGCCCTCGTCCGACCGACCGTCATTTGAGCCCGGACTAACAAAATTATAAAAAAAAATAATAACAACAATTCAGAAAATTATTGTCTGTTTGTCTTCTACAACACAAACTTATTTGAATAAAACATGAACCTACAAATCAACTTATATTGGTGAAAGTTCTTGTCATCAGAGATATTCATATATGGTACTGTAAGAGAATGCTTGTGACATCAAAATGCGTGAAATTGTACAACACACCCACTTCATGACGTGTCTTAATACTCGCGCGGGTAAAACACGCGTGAGTTCAAACAAGACGCGATCACAATCCGGGCGTGTTATTATAAAGGCGCGTTTTGACGTCACGTCCATCCTCTATAAGAGGGCCAGACTGTTGTTCACGTTTATGACATTTTGTTGTTTAAATGGTAGACTTGATCATCTTCTAGTTCTGAACTTCTGAACCACATATGCTGTGTAAACAGAGAGCCTGTGTATTAAAGTATGAACCAGTTAAACATACATGTTGTCTTTTGAATTTACTATTGGTCCATGTGATATTTGTCACGCCGAAAATACTGAAATGTGGTGCAAAAATAAAAAAGAAATCCGACCGACCGACCCTGCCTTTCCAACTTGATATATGGGCAAACAACATTTTCTTTTTTTGGGCTTATCTCGAAAGCAATTGACCCTTTAATATAATCATTCGAAGATGTTTTCAGTATCAGTGCTTGAGTAGCAAGATTCTGGTTTAATAAATCTTCTTTAGCTTGTTTGTCACAAGTATACCTTTATTTTGCAATGTGAAAAGCAGAAAGAAGTAACGAACCTAATAATGACGATTTCAAGTCGGTCCGTGTTTTACTTAAATAGGAAAGTTCCGTGATCAAAACAAAGAACTACTTCGATAGTCTGCGACATTTAATGTATTAAGAATCACTCGCTTGGGTTGAATATTTATGTATGTTTCAATCATAGTTCTAAAACTGTTGCAAGTCTACCACGCTGAAACCGATAAAGATTGTTGGACTTATACTGGTTTTAAAAGACCTAAATTTGGATAGCGTGGATGGACAATATTTAAGCCTATTTAATGTGGGTGTATACATTTTGAATTTTTGCATGACCCGTTTTCAACGTGTATTAATACTAAAGCGGTGCAATCCATATCAACTACAATAAGTTTGTTCCATTGCTTCGCGCTCACCATATTTAACCCAATCAAAGAGTATTAAATAAACCAAAAAGTGTAATAAAAACAAAGGGCACACAATTCAAGGTAATAACAAACACTAAATTTGTATACCAAGTATGTTTATATTTTGCACAAACTTCAGGGGTACGCATTTCAAATGAACATCATCAGTGTTGTTTGGACTTATCACAAGCCACCAGGGTTAAACAATTTTCCTCGTAAACAGTAACTTTTTGAGAACATCATTCCCACGCATATTTACGGGTGTAACATGTATTATCGTTACTTTACTGAAATCTAATGGTCACTTTCCGTTTTTTAATTTTTTCTTAAGTGTTCTTCCTCATTTTGCAATACAATTTTGCAATAAAATTTAAAAGAGAAAAAAGCAATTATCATAATTTTAGTGACGGTTTTCAGGCGTTCTGTGTCTTTCTCATTTTCAAGAAATCTGTAATACCAATCTCCTTTGCTTTCGATCTATATATTAGGCAGACATAGAAGGTGTACTTTCATGTACAAATAATCACTCGCTCAGTTTGATCTGACATGCCTGCTTTCACTGTGTTATTGAAGCTGTTTCTACCCCCACCATACTGTATCGCTGATGTTTTATTTAGGGCGAGTTTCAAATCCTAAAATGTTTGAATTAAAATACTAAACTTGGATTGTAAACACAAGCGAACAATATCAAATTGTCCTTATTGTGCGCGTGGATTTGGTTTTATATTATTTCAGCTTTACGCGCAAATATGCTCCAGCTCATCGAAGAAACTGTCCCATATCGTTTAACACTTTGTTTGATTCTTTGTCTAAGCAGGAAACCTATTGATACCTTGTAGTTCATATAGACACATGACGAACAAATGCTGTACGCGAACTTCAAGAAAGTGTAATTATGTACTCTAAGCCCGATCTATTTATTCCACTTTGGCTACTCTAACACACATGTGTCTTTTAGACTTTCCACAGGGATCAAAACATAAAGAAATACCCCTCCTTATATTTGTGTCTTAGGTACAAGAATCATTATTTGAACAAAAAACTCTTTTGTTTTCGATTTAAGGTACATGTAGTTACTGTGAGTTCATATTATTAAACACTCGCTCAGTTTGATCTATTGAAGATGTTTCTGTTGTATTTTCGAATATGATGCTAAGTTAAAAATGCTGAAAGCAATGACGATAGAATTTCGCACGAATGGCAAGTCTCTGAGGGGTTAGAGGTAAACACTAAACTTGAATCGACATCACGGTTAAATAGAGTTGAAGCCTCCTCCATTTGGATGTGGATGTCGGTTTTATAACAATGTTTTCAGCGATACGTGTACATATGTTGCGGCAAAGGTAACACATGTAGAGAATGTTTTGCCCGAGAAAGAAGATCCAAGAATGTGTCCAACTTGTTTATTTGTCGAGATGATGTATAGTTCCTATTAATTTTCCATCCTTGTTTGTTACTTTTTGGTCAAAACAAGGTATTTGACTTAATCTCAATGGAAGATATCTAAGTAAGCTAATGTTTCTGTTTCTAATACTTAATACGGAAGCTTGAGGCTACATCGTGATTAATAATAAAAACAGGATATCTCTGTAAGACAGCAGCTTATTAAACATTTCGATCAAATACCAAGTTATTACATTGCGGAGGCGTGTTTGAAGGTAGAACGAATGTGCGCTAACGTTCATACATGCGACATTTATCAATGGTAACACTACCCATGCCTACATCAAAATGTGTTCTTTGCCATTTCAAATAGTTTAAAAAGATTGAAGGTTAAAAGCGGACATAATCTGGATAGTGCGCTGGCATGTGATCCACGTGATGATTTTATAAGTTTATCGCGATTGAAGGCAACATACTGGTGTGTTCTTGTTATTGTATCAGGAAATATCCTTAATAACCGCAGTCTGCCATTCGCTGTTTTGACTACAACTTCAAACTTTGTACCTTGAAAAGACGTCCAGAAAATTAGACGCTATAGTCATGAACTTATGTAGTATGTGACAAATGATTACAACAGATTAAAAGATAACCGAAATTAGAGCAAGGTTTCGAGCATTTGAAAGAAAATAAACATAATTTCCAGACTTTTTGAGTAAGCGAAATGAAATGCGTAGCATTGCGCGTAAATAAGAAAACTACAGTTAAAGAAAATGCGTAGATAATGTTCATCAAATCTGATCCAATTAAAATGCACTTACATGTGTACGTTTCAACAACACTGTTGTCTTGATCATCACTAGAGTTAAAGTGACTTTCCGTGACAACTAGCGACGCTAGCGGCGTGGATCTTCAAGTTGCCAGTTAATTTTGTTCACACCAAAAATAAGGAATTCATCGAAAATGTGAGCAAGATTGTGTTGTCGTTCATCTCCGTTTATTATGGCTCGCCTTCTCTTGTGTGTGAATTTTTATAGCCTCCTTTTTCCATCTTCTGAATCCGTCCTGTTCTGTGCCAATAACCTTTGCCTCCCCAACCAATGGCATGTTTTTTATCTGCTACATGTTCCTT